>CM029118.1:15077500-15197500 GCA_016859345.1 Istiophorus platypterus | reverse complement strand
TCCGATAAATTGTTGCATCTGTTTGTTCTTTTCAGGGTCAAGCTGTGGCTCAGCTGTGCTCCACTGTTCCTAACGTGACTGTGTTTGGGGTAGCCTCTTGTTTCAAACACGCAGCCATCAGAGACTCTGTGAATCACCTGTTTGACAGAAATGTTGATTACATACAAGAAGTCAGAAAGTAAGCACGGAAAGTTTATTTGTATTATTATGTCCAACCTGAGGCTGAAGAAGTCTGTGTTTAGTTCCTCACGGTGTATTTTGGAAACAATAATTTGTCAAATAGGATTGAATTTGAAGGCATCGCCAGGGAGGTTTTTGTTGCCACATGTTACACATGTGAACCAGGGTGATGATGTGGACGTTGCTGAGCGCAGAGCACTGTGCCAGGATGCAGATGTTACCTGTTGCCTTATTTGGTCTTGTGTGGCCATAGTCCCCATGGCAACTCACAGGTCATCTCACAGAGCAGCAGCAGCATTGTGAAGGGCGGAGGTCTGCGTTGGCGATGTGGAACAACTGAGCCAATTAGGGCTGAGTGTTGATACCATACGCATTTCATTCACAATGCAGTACACCTTGAGCCAGTTTACACTACAAAGAAAACACCTGGTAGCAAACAATGCCTGAGATTTGATGAAATACTGAATGCCATAGATTTACTGCAGGAGCTTTTGATTATTACAGAACTCCATCACAACACAGCCTCCTCCTCCGCTTTACAGAGCTTTAGCAGAAATTTGTATCTTTACTGTTATTCAACCAGGATGGCAGAACCATCCACTCTACATATGATGTTAGTTTTTTACTATATTCATCTGATTATAATACACAGGGATTCAAACATTGTTTCTTTAGCACTGAGTGTTTCATGCTTTCTACTAACATATTAACAGTGGTGGTGGATTAATGTGCCTTTCATCTCCTGGGCCCACACATTCTTCTCAGGATCAAGACAAAGCACAATTAAATTAATCTTTTTACAAAAGGCACAAACCCTGGGAATCACAAGACCACCAAGCAGTTTAGCCAAGCAGGTGTCCAGGGCAACACGGCAGAAAGTAAGGAATTAAGGTGCCCTTGATAATAGCATGCCTTTCATTCTTTAATATCTGTGCCTTTCATGAGTCTAATTATGCCAGAGTTTTTTTTCTGATTGATTCTGGGTCAGAACATAAACCTACATAAAACATGGTATAAACTGTCATACAGATGGGGAGTGATGTGGGCACTGCAAAACATCAATAATCTCCTCATCAGAAAACCGTAGGCAGAGTCAGAAGAAAAACGTGGGTTGCATGCTGCAACTTTTCCTCAGAGTCATACTCCAGGGAATCACTTCTCATACCTTATGAATTCATGATTGGACAAAAACTGAAGCTGCATGAATCACAGGCTGAATATATGGACTAATAGAATAGGCCCTGTGCATTCAGTGCTCACAGTTATAAAATACAGCAATACAGCCATGTTACTGTGAATGTAAGAAGTTGGCCTTTGGTTGTACTTGATGGCAACTGCTGAGACGTCTTTGGTGGATGAACTCTTCACATTTTCAGTAGAGCTGAAAGCGTTAGTTTATAAACTGATAAGAAAATCAATATGTAACTATTAGAGGGCTGCAACCCATTTTCATTATGATTAACCTGATTATTTTCTCATTTAATCCTTTGGCCTACAACATGTTAGGAAATTTAGTTTCCTAAAGGCCAAAGTGATGTCATCAAAGGGCTTGTTTTGTCCAGCCAACAGTCAAAAACACAAATATATTTAGTTCATTATTATGTAACACAAACAAAATTTGCAAATTCTCACATTTTAGAATCAGGAATAGGGAAAAATTTTTTTTTCTGCTTAATAAATGACTCAATTATCAATTATCAGAATAGTTCCATGTTAATTTTCTTTCAATCGAACAAATATATGTAATTAACTAATTATTAATTAATCAAGTTATAATCTGAGTCCTTTATAAAGCAAAATTTTTAACCATTCTCTGTTACTAGCTTTTCCAGTGTGAGAATTTTTTTTTCCGATTCTCTCTCTTTTATATCATTACAAATTGAATATCTTTGGTTTTAGGACTATTGGTTAGACAACCAATGCAGATCTAACATTCGGGTTATACTTTTGAATGTATATTAGTTAATATGAATCCCATTTTTAGTGGACTTCATCTTTACATTGTTCTTCATGTTTTAGAATTTCTCCAGAGGGAGTAGACATCTTGCTGGACTGCCTGTGTGGGGAGAACACAGGGAAAGGCCTTAGTCTGCTGAAGCCATTAGGAACTTATATCCTCTATGGTGGGAACAATACTTACGCCTTTGCTATGTGTTAATGTAATCTCTGCATTTCTATTTTGTACTTTTAAGGTGGACCTAACTAAATCCGCAGTGTATTTGTCAAACTCTGGTCGATGTGCTTCAATATTATCACTTTAATATTATCACTTAAAGGAATAGTTTAACACTATGGAAAATACACTTCTATGAGAGAGTAATATTGATTTTCTCATCTTGCTCGACAAAAAAACAAACGAATTTCCCATAATGTTGAGCTAATCCTTTAAAGAAGGGTTTTGTGTTCATTCAGTATGTTGACAGCTTGGCTGGATGTGAAATAGTGAGACTCAATTATGTAAAACATACTCCCTAGGCTAAATATGAAAGGTATTGTCCTTCACAGCTACCATTCATATGTGATCTCTTTTAACTACTTAAGCTCCTGTCAAGCTTAATGAGTCAAATAACAGCATTAGAAGGAGATTAATTCATCAGTTTTAGTCATACTGAAGATGTGCAAAGTTATGCTTGCACTGATCTAAGGGGCTCAAGGTGCCAACGGATCTCCTCCACCTCAGCCTTAATGCTTCTTGGCTGCCTGTTAATGACCAGTCACTTCTGTCAAGCCATTTGCACAGAATACATAAATCCTTTTATTCTTGTTTTTTCAGGCGCATCAAACATGGTAACTGGGGAAACAAAGAGTTTCTTCAGCTTTGCAAAATCTGTGAGTCAGAGATGCAGTCTGTCATCACCATTTGAAGGAAACAGCACCCGGTTACTACCCAATGAACATTTCATGGCAAATGAAATACATGCACAAATGAGTCTCTCAGGATGAACGTGTCTGTGATTTTCTGTTCCTCCAGTGGTGGCAGGTGGAGAAGGTGAACCCTATTAAACTATATGAGGAGAACAAAGTCATAGCCGGATTCTCGCTCCTCAGCCTCCTCTTTAAACAAGGGAGATGCAGTCTCGTGAGATCAGTGATGGACAAACTCCTATGTCTCTATGAACAAAAGAAGATCAAGCCGATAGTGGACTCTCTGTGGGCACTGGAGGAGGTAAGAGCCTGGGGTTGGGGTTGGAGGCTGTAAGTGAGTGATGATGAGATTAAAAAAAAAAAAAAAAAAGATCTGATCACAGTGATCAGATAAACGGAGATGCCAGGGAAAATTAAGAAGAAGGATTTTATGTAAACATCTTGGACAGCTCATAATCTTTTGTGTGTCCCTGCTGCCTTCTGTGGGACATTGTCAGCGGCTCTTGGACATTTTCCCACAGATGGTCGGTAGGTTGCATCATCCTGTTCCACAATCAGTTCACGCCCACTCAAATCCCGACAGGCCTCATGTCAATCACTCCACTCTCGATTTCTACAAACTCTCCCAAGTTCCCTTCTCTTACTGTGGCTATTCCGTACCTGGAGAATTCTTGTATTTTAATCACAATAATTTTGTCTTTGGTTCAATTTATAGGCCACTGAGAGAACAGATTGAAAATTTCCTTCATTAAGTGCTAGTTGTGATCCTATACCATAGCATCGTAGCGAACACACTGCTGCCAAATATGCATTATTTGTATGATATCTCCCGTGCATTTTCTTCTTTTAAGTCCTTCTGCCTGTATTCTTTGGTCTCTATTATTATCTAAACTACTACCAACTACATGATGCATTTTATGTCTGAGATTAAGAGTTACGGGCTGTTATCAGACTCAAGGTTAGTTTGGTGTCATGATTCATAATCTGCTGTGTGCTGGCAAGTTGTTTGATGAAGTCAGTCCCCTTTAACTCTTATTTTTGTGACCGCGTCACAATTATCAGGTAAGATTTGTGTTCAGGTGGACATCACTAACTGGTAAATGAAGCCCCTGACCTGGAAAAATTTGCCATCAAAAGGCGCCAAGGGATATTCGAAGACACCACTAGATGTGATCTCGCTTAGAGAGTGTCTCGCTCATTAGTTGTATCTGAGACTTTTAGGACATTTCTCCTAAATGATGAGATACAGTGAAAATATCTGGAGGAACGTCTCTAACTACATGGGTGTTGTCAGTTACTTGTTTGATTGGACCATTACTGACTGCGGAAAGTGTGGCTGTGTACAAACTGTGCTTGTTTGAATCATTTTTTGCAGCAGGGTTGGGAGTGGCTACACCATCCTCATTGTTATTTGTTAATGAAATCTGGTGACCTCATGAACTAATGACATGGTGCAGCCTTTAAATTGGGTGTTTTCTATCCAATACTAAAGATCTATACCTTATGTACATGAAATAAATTGTTGAAAGTTTATCTTTGGCAGCAGGAAACATTTCTCAATAAATACAAGCTACAATTGTAGAATCAACTTTGTAGAAATAGACGTTTTATCTCCATTTCCAGTAGGTCATTATTTCTTATGGTACAATTACAAGCTGAATTACAGCTGCTTCCTCAGCTTACAGTTTGCCCTGAAAATAATTTGCCATTTTGAACAGTGTTTCCATCAGTGAAACCAAAATGCATCATCTCCCTTTACAAGTAAAATATTTGGTTCTTGTTTCACAAGTCCTCCGAGAATTCAGATTAAAAGCAGAGGAAAAGCAGGTAATATATCACCGGAAGCTTATTATGAGTCATTTTCCATCGACTTTCCATCGATGGTCAGAGAGAGAATAAGTTGTTGCAATAATTGCTGTCTTCAGATTTTCATTTCTCATGGGAAACCACCCCCTTACTGTTGTCATTAAACTTTGGCAGATTACTCAGGCCCATTCACTAGAACCATTGCCCATGAAGAATCTCATTAGGTGGGAGGATGGGGTGGGATGTGGCATCAAGGGCACAGCCGGCCTCATCTGCTTATATGCCTGGAAGGAGAATTCAGAGGGCATTAGTTTACATGTTGACCAAGGCAACCTGTTTTTCTGGAGTGATGAGTTGGACAATGTGTGTGACTTGAACAGATTAAGAGGTTAAGTAGGAGGTTTTCGGACCAACAGTTGCTTGAGTGAAGAAAGATATATACAAATATATATATATGTATATATGTATTTATGATATATATTCTTGGGGTTCCGAGATGAATTCTGTTTATGATTCTAAAAAAAAGTGGATCTACATATAGTATCTCACAGTGATTATTCTTTATTGTGCACAAGGTCTTATGTCACCCAAAATGCAACTTGAACTCACCCCCTCTCTTCTGCAAACTTCCTTCTTCGCAGCCAAATGCTGGAAAGGTTTCTGACCTAATTTTGCTCTTGGCTTGATTTCCGGTATTTCATTTAACAAATGAATGCTTGTGACACAATGGGTTTCAGACAAAGAGGCACATTCAGTTGTATCTCTGTGTGGATTGTGATGAGAAAACAAGATATGGCATCCTGAGTAATCTTTTGTGATGGGTGATTTTTTTTTTTCTTTGCACAATGTCATTGACAAGCTTTAATGAATTGCACTGATCTTTCATTGTTTATAGCTTTGACCTGCTAGGTCTAGCAGCCTTTATTATCCTCTTGCCAACTAGATGGTGGCACAGAGCCGCAAGACATACAGGCAACAGTCAGCAACAGCTGGTCCACGGTTGTAAAAGGGTATGTATTAGTTCTCCTCATGAAAGCCATGGGAAAGTTACACCAGTTAAAGCCTGAGACGTTTTTAGATATTTTTCCTCTCACTGTGTCATTATCACAGATTTGCCATGTTGGTAAACAGGACCGTGCTGTGCGATTTCTGGGATTTAATGTATGCTAACATGAGTGGTTGCCATGCATAGTTTTGAAGCCCCAGTCAGTGCATAATGCACCATTGCTCTATACGTCGAATCATGACTGGGTATTCATTATCGTCATTGCAAATGCAAACCGTGTAGACTCCACTTCGCCAACCACAAAGGCAGATGGAAGCTTTAAAGCTGCAGTGTTTAGAGTTGGAGAAAGTCATGAAAAGGACGACACCTGCCGCCACTTCCCCTATTGCTCCACCACCCTGCTCATGGTAATCAGACTCTAGTTGACTGAGAATATAGACCAAAACTCAATAGAATAACTTAATAGAATGTGGCATATTTTCTTACTTGTCAGTTGTGCTCACCAAGCAGCAGCACAGAGGTTTGTTGAATCTGGGCAGAGCATCAGCTGGTAAAACATACTGCGTACATGTGTTTCCACAGACTTCCTGACGACAGAAACCCAGCCTTTATTTTGAGCGTAGACTGATTAAAAGCTCTGTCTACAGATCTGCTAAAATGCTTGCAGTGTATCCAGGTATCGAGCATTACTGCCCGTTATCAGTGTAAGTGACTCAATGAGTCAGTTGTTGTTCATTTTGTAACAGTGTCCACAATTTTTTCTTTCTTTATTTTTTTAATTTATATTTTTCTGACTTCATAGGCAAAGTGAAGTCTCACTGCCTTAGGCTGTTTTAAAAAGAGAGTCTGGTCATAACTGTAAGAGATGTGAGTTAAGAAGTAATGTAGAGAAGATAATAAGTCCAACACAATGTTAAAACAATGTGTCTAGTTGGCAGAGATTTGTGTTTTATTCTACAGTTAAGTATTCAATAAATCGCCATTACAGTTACCATAAAGATATTTCATGCTTCATTCCCCTGCACATAAATGAAACCAACTCCAGAGGGACATTGTGAATTTTCAGAGTTTTATAATGATGGTGCATGCTTTTTTAAAAGAATGTGAATATTAAAATCATTTGTGTGACTGACTTTAAAATTGTATAGTGAGTGTAGTAATACAGTGTCCTCCAGAAATTGGCAGAAATTTTTATTGTTCACGCCATCTATTTGTTATTAGAGCCAATTCTACCTTGCTGCTCTCATGCTGTTTAATCAATTCTCCCAAGCAAAATAAGCCTATAACAGTAAATGTCCCTGGAGGCACAGACGTCTCCTTATTATAAACCTTCTTGGATCACTGCTATGGGTAGTGAGGTGTTCAGTCTGATGTCAGACATCGCCCAGCAGGATGAGTTAGCGTCATTTGGTCAACATCAAGGCTATTAACTTCACTCACAGCGTAAGTTTACATAATAGCTTTTCTGAGAGAGAACGTCAATCATTTTTTGTGTCTCTAAAAACCAGGAAATGGTCACAGAAGCAGTTTGTGTGCGGACTACGCTCTCGGAAAGCTTTTATTGTTGCTCCGTGTCATCCTGCTCATAAAAGAACATGTTTTATGAGCGGAATTTATTTCACGGGCAGAAGTGAAAAGTTGTAAGGCATTATACATGTACTGCAAAAAAGGGTACAGTTGAAATCTGATTTTAAAACATTTGGCAATGTTACTAGGATTCACTGGGCACTTTTTCTACAGAATGAATCCAGATTAGAACTTCTCAGACTTTTGGTTGGTTTAAATAAACTACATCGACCACAGAGAAAAATAAGCAAATTGATTTTATGCTAAATTAAAACCACCCCACCAAAATTAAACATCTTTTTGTATGGATAAACCCAACTGCACGTTAGGGTTTCATTTGCATGTCTTTTTTTAATGACTAAAAGTAGTCGTGCTATTTTTAGATGTTAAAATAAGAGTCAACATCATATGAGGTTTTTTTTGTGATGTCACAGTTTATGTCTGTAGATCCAGCTTGTTTAAAGTAAATAAACTTGTTTTTTGCCCAGGTAAAAGAGGCCATGCAGAGAATTCATGACAGAGGCAACATCGGAAAACTCATTCTGGATGTTGAGAAGTCTCCAACTCCTCTGGTGACTGCAGCAGTTTTAATTATCAGTTAATTCAGTAGGAGAAAGTTAAGCAGGTGGGCCATTGGAGCCCATTTCTCAATAAGAATTTATGGTTAAGACTTATTTTTAAGAACAGATGTGTATATATTTATGTGTATATATATGTGTGTGTGTGTGTGTGTTTATATGTGTTCATCTGTATGAGCAATCTGACTGCTAAGCTGGAAAAATATTAATAACAGAAACAACTAAAAATTTGACAAATATGACAGATGGTTATGGGTATATGCCTGAAAGAAGGAAGAGGAAACAGGAGGAAGTTAACAATAAACTGGCAGATGTAAAAGGATACACAATCAGATTTAGGACATCTCAACAAGTTACTGAGGATTATAGGAAAAAAAAATATATATATGGGGAGCTCAGTGTACACTTAATGATAGCTGAATCATATTTTGTCACTACTGTAGATGGCCAGTGACAGCACGGAGACCAGTGAGGCAGGAGAGGAAGAGGAGGAGCCTGAGGGAGACAACGACAGCAAGGAGCGGATGCCTTTCATCCATTAGACCCAGCGAACCCCATCTGCAGCACACATAGAGACTTGAGAGGCTGCGTAGATTCACCACAGAGGAACACAACCACACACCTATACGCATGTATGCATGAATGTATGTATGTACAGTGTATGTTTGTGCCTCTTGTCCTTTACCTATTGCTTGACAGATAATTGGTCAAACAAACCTTTTGGGCAAAAGACAACTAGTAACATATTTGCCAGGCAACAAGTGCAAGTGCCATTCTCTTAATAGTATTATATTCTTAACTGTGTTATGAAGTAACATTGTGCTAGCCAATAATGTGAATAGGTTCGTGTCAGTTTTACAGTTAATTTCATCTGCCAGCAGTTTATTGAACTAGCAACAGACTGAATTAGCATTTAAACCAGCTGAGCTGTTTATGTCGTGTTAAGATTAGTACCCTTTAAAATTTGATTTGGTATAAGTAAAACATAAGTTTTATATACTGTAACAAGTTGAGCATGTCTGAACATTTTCACAGGACAGGAAAATATTTGATTTAATTCTTACCTGTCCTCAGTGACAACAGATGCAAATGAGAGCAGACAACTGACACAAGTTTGAGAAAATGACCCCAATGTTTTGATGCCTCCGACCAAGGGAGTTAATCACTTTTTTGTTTCACAATAGTGATGTGTTAGCCAGGAGAGGTAGAAAGGTCTGTGTGTAGATATTTGCATGATATTTTATTCTTAGGTGCCAACCTTGTAATATTATGGGATCACCAGTGCCTTTGAGCTACAGACGAGCATTTGATACTTGAAATGCTTTCCTCACGTGGAGTTCATATTGAACAAGCTAACAAAAAAAAAGGTATTTTAACAGAATTGTGAAAACAGATATGTACACTATTTAAAATTCTTCCTGGTGTGATCATATACTTTATAGTAAGGAGGACACGTTTCCCCACTAAATTGAATATTCAGAACCTTATTACATTTATCTTCAGGCCACAAGAAGGTGACAGTTTTGTGAGCCCCTGGGTAAAACAGAACAAATCAGAGTTGAAAAAAAATCACATTTATGTCCGTCAAAATCTTGCAGAATATATTTGAATACAAAAGAGATTTAAGATGAATCAGTAAATTGTTGATTTTCTTAGGTAGGATCAAGAAATAGTCAGACTGAAATCCAAGGTTTGTGGTGTCTCAGCTCTAGTTGTCTGACCAAATTTGTTCACTTGCTGGTGCCTCACAACAAAAGTGCCATAAGACTCCGACATAAATTATTTTCAGTGAGCTGGTGTATAGAAGCAGGATGATTTAGGTTTGAGCCACACTGTATTACTTTATTTAAGTACAATGCCCTCTACTTTACTCTGAATCAGCCGAGTTGCTAATGAAATGCAGGAGAAGAACAGCTGACAAAGAACAAATGTTTGCCTCACGCTTGCACTCATCTAATCAGCTCATTGATCTATTTTTATTTGTAATTTATCAAAGTTAAAACAAACTTTATTTGTATTTTCACTATTTATTTGGCCTTGCTTATTCAGTGTGTTTTATATTGGCAAGTCATCTGAATTGTTTATCATTTCACAGAGATTATATTAAAAAGCATTTCTCACCTATAAGATATAGAACCAATAAAACAAGTCAAATTTTAGTATCTTGCCATTTCTTAAAAATGGGAAATGTATCAGCTTAGCAACAGCAAAAATAACAGGGGTACACACTGCATGCTTTGACGCTGAATGATAGAGAGTGGAGAGACAGTATTAGTGCATGTACTCAAGTGATGAAGTGAGTGATTTTAGAAACTGATTTCTAGACTTTGAAAGACGGCTATTAATGCATAGACACTGAAGGTACATCTCAGTTCTGATGCCTTTAATGTCAGGTCTGTTTGTATGTGTGTGTGTGTGTGTGTGAGAGAGAGAGAGAGAGAGAGAGAGAGAGAGAGAGAGAGAGAGACAGTGCACGTTTTTATGTGTGTATAGTCATATGAGCTTGTAAAAAAAAAAAAAAAAAAAAAAAAACATGCCTATAGAAGTGTTTGGCATTGTAGTATATTCAAAATTCTTCATAAACTCTGGTTTACCTGTGGTTGTATATTTTTGTCACATGTTTTGTTGTGTACTTTCTTTGACTCCAGTTCTGTTTACTTGAATAAATTTATCTGCAAAGTATTCTGTGACCACGTTTTGTCTTAGTTCAGTGATTAAATGATTTTATTGCCCATGAGATTTACAGCCTCCTTGAAAGTATTTCTTTCCATATTATATAAAAAAATTGTCCTTCTTTTAATGTTTAACATTTTTCCTGGGCTCAAATCTGAGTCAACTTAATGAGAAGTTCCTCATATTATAATTTTTTTCAAGTATAGTACTTGTGTACTGCAAATGTTTGCATAATCCCTCAGTTTGGCACCAGATGGCAAGAAGGTTTTAAACATTTTCAAATTCTACAGATAATGGTTTGAATATTTTTGTGTTGCAGAATAGTGTGTGCACCTCCGAGGGGAAAAGGCGAAATATGCCCGAGATGCCTTTGCTTTGATGTTCCCAAGTGGTCAGCAGCACTGTCGAAATCAAGTCTACATACTGTTCACAGAATTAATGCAAACTGTGTTTTAATAGTTGTGCCCTAATTATTTATTAATAATTAGCACAGAACTACCAGTCCACTATAAATTAGCTCCCTGTTAGTTTTAGGTGTTATGTTTGCTTTTTTTTGCATGCTAACTAAACATAGAACTTGGACTTGGACCATGCAATGACTCCAAATTAAATTAAGATGTTGCATACTGTACCGTTTCACAACCATTTACACCTACTGTGTTTAACAGGAAACACAACATTTCTTCTTGTATTTTTATTTCAAGAGACAGTTTCTTTAACTTGCTGCAAAACAACACATGTTGAGAAGATCATCTTATCACACCAGTAGGTGTATGTGTTGGAACTAATAAAACTCTTGCAGAGTTTTGTAAATGGCAGCTATGTTTGGTTTTGACTATTCTAGAGAATATTTCCCTTATTTGGAAAAATATTATTTAGATAATGCTCGAAAATGTAAAATTTGAAGACGATAAAATGGGAAAACCTACATGAGCTGGCTTAGAGAGTTGTATTGCTATATTGAGATCATATGCCCCTGGCTCCCCCCTCTCCTGTCTGTATACAAGTTCCCACTCTAAAAATAACTGCCTTCACCAGAGCTGGGAGCTGGAATTCCTCTGGTCTGATAGCAGCTTTATTTTGAATAAAATACAAGTGGAAGACTGTTTTTTTGAAAGACTGTAAAGCTATCTACAGTTTGTAAGTAGCAACAGCTGTAAATGAAACCCTTATTAGTATAGATTAACACCACCATGAATTCTATTTTTCCATTATGTGCTATCAGTTAATAATTCACACTTTTTGTTGACACCATGGTGTAACATTATTTTGTGACCTAGCATTTTCAAAAGTGACGTGGGAAGAGGATGGGACGAAGAACACTCTGTAATAGCAGTCAATGAATTTCCAGTTTGTTTGTGAAATGAAAGGGAACACTGCTTAGTGCACCTTGACCCGAGTAAATATTTATCAAAAGCCAGACACAAGGAAATCATTATTTGCCACTCCACCCTTATACCTCCCTCACCTCCTCCTGATGCCTGGACAAAAACAAACAGAGTTAGAGCCAATGTAGGGAGAGAACGCAGGAAAAAAAAAAAACGCATACAGTGGGCTAGTATATATTGAGCTGCCCGCAGTGTTTTTGGTTCCTTTCACGGCAATATAAGGTGTGCCACTGTGCCCTGTCCCGTAGGATCCACCGGCCTCCGACATGGCACGTCTTACCCTCCCTGTCTTCCTCGTTCTTTGCTTTTCTTTGCTCCATTTCAGCTCCAGCCGCCCATCTCGCACCAGGAAGGCTGTGTCAGCTCGACAGGCTGGAGGTAACTCTGCACATCAGCTACAGTGAAGTACTCTGTGGTGATGCTTATCTGACTAGTTTTTTCTTATTCGTTTGTTTTTTTTTTTTTCTTTGCTTCTTCATCGGGATGCCGCTGCAGAGGAAGATGATGTGAAGTCCCAGCTTGAGAGGCTGTGGCGGGAGGTGAATTCACTGAAAGAGATGCAGGCGTTGCAGACAGGTACTGTGTTCACTCAGCACAGGCAGACTGAAGAGAGAGCAGGTCATAAGCAAACTAGATTTTGGACCGCTTTGTCACCAGAGTCACCAGCAGAGGGCAGCAACGCTCACATCAATCCTTAAATTGTACATTAAAAGTTTGAATTGTACAAAAAAAATTACAGGGAGTGTGACCTGTAATCTAAATTAGCACTTTTTTTTTTAATTATTCATTTTTTTTCCTGTTTGTTTTTTTCCATTTGTTTCTGTTTTCATAATATTTAGTTGATCATATAAAAACACTAAATTTATTTCCTTATTGTTGTTTATTTTTTTTATAATTCCCCCATTTTCCTCTCTGGGCTAGTCACTGTTAAGAGTGTGATCAGTCTATGTTATGTGTTAACGAATATGGCCTTATGAATTGCTACAAAAAAAATCAGGGATTCAAAAAATAAAGTATATATCCATATAATGTGCATCATGATAATTTGCTTATTGCTGAGGGAACTAAACGTTGCAATAATTTTGAACTCTTCAAATACCATAAAGTTAGTTTTAAGTTGCTAATGAAATAAGTGCTTTGTGTTTTCAGTTTGTCTCCGTGGCATCAAAGCGCACAGGAAGTGCTATCTTACAATTGAGGAACCGAAACATTACCACGAAGCAAACGAAGACTGCATTGCACAAGGAGGAACTCTTGCAACACCGAGGGACATGATGGAGAACAATGAACTGAGAGACTACGCAAAGAGGAGCGCTCCAGGATCCAAGGACTTCTGGATCGGCGTGGCAGACATAGTGAAAGAAGGCCAGTATGTTGATGTCAACAGCCTGCCAGTCAGCTTTTTCAACTGGGACCGCTCCAAGAATCAGCCCACAGGAACGAAGAGGGAGAGCTGTGTTGCCCTTTCGGTGGCTGCACAGGGAAAGTGGTACGATGAGGTGTGTCGCAGCCTGAAGAAGTACATCTGTGAATATGTCATTCCTTAAAGGAAATGTTACTGTTGACAGCTTGATGACTCCATTAAAATTGTCAAATCTGTGGCCGTTCATGATGGAAACATGACTTGGCATTGGTCAGGTATTACAAAATTCCTTTTATTAGAATTTGTCTCTATGTATTAATTAGGTTGCTAATTAGCTTTAATACACAAAGTAGTAACCGACGAGAACAGCATGAGAAGTAGCCTGAGAAACTCTGGATGAAATAATACAGAAATAAACAGAAATGTAAACTGTTGTTGTTTTGTTACAACTCTTTCATTTTGTCTATACACTTCTCAAAATTTCACCATTTTTCTGCATTAAGTTTACTAATTTCTTTAGCATCAATGTACTTTACATTGATAGAATTGTATACATACACAACAGTGACTTCTCCAGTTCATTACTTAACTGCTGAAAAGGTAAATAATCAAATGCGGGTGGAGTGATTTGCTCAAGGGCAGCATTGGGAGTAATTGCGGGAGTTTTTAAGTTAAGTAAGTAAGTGTTTTTAATTTCCTTGCCTATTGGTTGTTCCCAGGAGCATGACTATGAATCTAAACAAACAGAGCCTGAAGAAAAATTAACTTTGGGGAGTAGTGTACATGTTAGTTAAAGAAGAGAGATATAATCTGTAAGATACTGTTGTTGTATGTTCCAGTCTGTTATCAGATTTATTTAATAAGTAGGCAGCACGTACAGTTCTAAATGGTAAATAACATTCAAACTTTTAACTGCACCTAATTATGAGTGAGGCCCAACAGGAGGTGTAGGTCTTTACACTCTTTTTTTATCTGTTTTTCAAAATCTGTGGTAGGATAGTCTCATGTAAAACTCTACATGAGTCATTTTATGCAAAAATATATCAGTACAACTAATTATGCAAAATCTGACGGGTTGCACAAACATTTTTACTACACTGTATATATACTGATTTACAGTCTGACTGTCAGGCATCAAATCAGCATATCTTTATGCAAGAGAAGATTAACTGTAAGGGAGTTATTGTTATATCTGGTACGTTTAATAGATGGAATGAAAAGCAGCCAGGTTTGTTGAGCCCATTTCAGAAATAAAGTATATTCCTATTCCTATTCCAATTTTAGTGCACAGTGAATCAGAGACTCCTTCTCACCCTAGCCTTAAGTATCTATAAATTAACCAACCGATGATTGCATCACTACAAATGCATTTCTATGTATGACATTAAAGATATATATGCATTCCAGTATATGGCATGACCTCTCTATCTTCTTCTTATAATCCTAACCCAATGAATGTCTAGTGCCGAAAAAGCGTCTCTCCAGTCCTGCTTGCACTGATGCCTGCTTGTTTTGTGACAATGAGGAAATAACTCCTGCTAATGCTTGTTTCCTTATGCTGACATATTAGTCTCTTGATGCTTTCATTGTTTTGAAAAATATGGGATTTTATTTTGTTGCAGTAAACCCTCTCAAATCCTAAAACCACACTTTTGTCTCCAGACTGAACTTCAATACTAACAGTCAAATACAGGCTCTTACATTGAAACTATATGTAATCTAGAGTCTAGAGTTAAGTCCAAATGACTTGTCTTTGGAGAGTGAGAGGAAACTGAGATCTCTAAAAATAAACTTGAATTAACAAAGGGAGAACATTCAAACATGGAGAAAGGGACTGTTATCAAAACTTGACCCTTCTTCCTGTGAGGTGGAAATTTGAAATATGCAGTCTAATTGTTTATGCTGGATCACTGCAGGATAAAGTTTACTTCAGCCACAGCTACTGCTCATGCTGCTCGTCGCAAACGATCAATAGGTCAATTAATGAATTGATTCGAAAACAGAAATACATTAAAATACATATGAGTTGGACTATCCCCATGGCTTACATTTGGAAATGTCAACCCTGAACTGCAATATCCCCTAGTTCAAGTCTGGCTGGGGGCCCTTGTTTTCTGTCATCTCTTCTATCTGTAATACCTCAATAATATACTTAAAAAAAATACACATCAAGGGTAATCTGCTATGGGTCCCTGGGTAAGAAGGAGGGGCGGGGCCCCTATCAACCACCTGTTGTGTTTCCTCTGATGTGATTGATCCCAAATGCACAGACGCTCTATGCTCAATGTCATAATAAAAGTAAATTTTGAAACAGGGCCTGGAGATTAGGCAAGGACGCGGGGCCTAATCGACTGTCCTTTAAATTCCAGTCGATATTGTTCTTTAATGTTGCATATTTCCAAATTAGAAACATTACAGTGTTTTAATAATGTGAATCGGTTGACACATAGTGGGGCCTTTGGGTGCCACTGGGGTGTCCGAGTGCCAGCTCCGCCTGGTTAGAAACCCGGTCCCGGGTTCGGTTTTTGTCGTCACGCCATCATCCATATTTAGATTTTTGCAATAAAAAACTAAAATTAAAGTTTTGAACGTGTTAAATAGCTCCGACGTTCTCTGAGACATCGTGTTAGTGTTTCATCGGGAAGCTGCGCTGAGCGCGTCGCCGGTTTCTCATCAGTCGTAACTGTCGCGCTCGGATTGGAATCGTCGCCCGGACCGACCCGGGACTGACCCGCATCGTTCTCACGGGGCGGGCAGCGCCGTTAACGCCGCGTTTTCCCGACACGTCCGTCCTTAAAAAAAAAAAAAAAAAACAAAACAAAACTACAAAACAACAACAATAAAGCGACGCACGGACACCTACCGACGTCATCCTGTCCTCACACATCACGCACGCCCGTCTGGATGGAATGTGACGCCACCGCTCCGTGCGTGAAGTCTCGCGGATTGGAACACCGGCCATTTTTCTCCGTTTACACCAGGACACTTTGTGCTTGGGCAGTGTAACCGAGATTACTTTTATAAGTCTACAAGTTTTTGGCAAGTTTTAATTTTGTCATCCGAGCGTCCGAACTTACGACGAACGGGACGCGAACCATGTTTGTGTTTACCGCCGCAAAGTTTTTTCGCTGACATCCCTGTCCCGACAGATGCTTGTCTAAACTGTCGCACAAATGGAAATGGTGCCTAACGAGGAGAACCAGTTCGTACCCAAAGAGGTGAGGTTATTACGGACCCAGCCCCGGTCGGGTAGTCGACCCCCGGCCGTCAGCTGTCAACTGTGCTGACCGGGCACGTTAATAGTGGCGAAACTTTTGCACCACTTTGCGAGTTTGTGATCTTGGCGTGTCATATAGACGCTATCTCAGCTGCTAACAGTTAGCTAAACATGACTTGGACGGCCTATCATGACATGGCTAACTAGCGTTAGCTACAGATATCATCAGTTGGCCGCTAGTTTCATCTCATCTCAGACAAAGTGAGTTTATGTGGGTAGCTAAAGCTTTAGCATTGTTATCTTTAAGTTTTCTAGCCTTCTGAATTGGTTTTCTGATAATCAGAACTCCTGAGCCTTTCAAATGCCGTGACAAACATAATGTTATCCCCTAAAACGAAGACTATATTTGTCAACATTAGTGAGCTGACTTGCAAGTAACATTCGCTGGTGTGCATTAAGCTAATGTCGTTAGCCTTCTAAGTCTGGTTAATGGAAACAACTCTAGCTAAACTAGATGTTTATGAAGTTGCTAAATCAAATTTAAATGGCCACATCGATGAACACGGCCGGCAGCGTTTAATCAACGTGTATCCCTAGCGCTGATTTTCAAATACGCATACTTTGATTCCCTCTGGCAATCGGTTGTATACTGTTTTGAATTGAAATCCTAGTGTTACTGTAACCGTAAACGTTATCCTGTCACATCCACAAGCTAATGCTAATGGTAGCTACCGCTTTTCACGTAGATGCAGGCGTGTGTAACACAGCGTCATTGTTAATTTTAATGATCTGGCAGCCCCTCGTGTCAGGATAAAAATGTTCGCCCTTCCAATTTTAACACCCTTTAACTCTGTTGCCACGAAGAGAAGTTACTTAGCTTTGCGTATTTATCCTGCTATGTTTGGCTTAGCACTTAGCTAACGTAACGTGCGGTATCCTACAAAAAACAATAGTTAGTCTACGATGGTCTTGTGCTGTCTGGCTTATCATAAAAGGAGAAAATGTGTCTGCGGTAGTCATTATCAACACCAGTGATGGTTATCAGACGCTAATTTGTTTGCTAAGTTTAACTGTGACTTTAAAATAAACGTCCTAGAGGGTTATTATTGTCATGGCAGTCTCGTTCACAGGTTATTTCACACTGATATATATATATCGATAGCATTACTAAAAGTTATCCGGAGAACTAATATTTGAAGAGGGGTGTGTTTTTGTTGTTTTTATTTATTTATTATTTTTTTTATAGCACTTCGACTGCATTTACGTAAGCTGCCAAGTCATACGTCAAACATGGGACGTCACCCAATGATAATAAGGGCTGGTGGGAGAATTGGGTTTGATGAAGCAGAGCTGCATGCTTTAAATATATTTCTTAGTACTAATGTAGCTTTTAGCTACACAACTTATTAATGGATCTAGTTACACCCTGCTGCAACAGCCTTTATTTTAAACAAGAAGGATGACTTGCGTTTGTGAGGAGGAAATGGGTTCGTATTATTTACTTACCGCTTTGGCAGCAGGCTTTTCAGCCCTTCAAATATCACCTCTCACTGGTATAAAAAAAACAGTTAAGGTAGAAACTGTAATTACATCAGTCAGTTCCCTGTTCCGTTTTAGATCAGATTGCTGCCCGATCTCAAAGCAGCTATATTTTGACATTTGGCTCCTGTAAGAATGTTTTTAAAAGCACTTCAACACAGAGAATTGCAACATTAAACCCCTCGCATTGTTCTATAATAATGACTAGTGCTTTTGCGTTATTTAGTATCATTTCACACCACACTCTGTTGAGGGAACTGTGATTATTTAATGGTTAAATTTTCATAGTCCTTCACAGTGCTCAGTTTGCTGGTTGTAAATTAACGTCAACAGTGAGCTGAGAGATGAGTAACATGATTTTAAAATGATAAAATGAACAGCATTTGAGGTATAGTTGACTTATATGGAAAAAAATAGTAATGAGAATGGTATTAAAGTAACATTACCATATCCTCTTTGACATAACAAGATCAACATATCAAGTTTCTTGATACAGCAGTTTGTATGAAAAAGTAAACATGGGTAGTATTGTCAAATTTGTTGCATATTTGTGTGTTTTGCTTGTACAAGTCACAACAAGACAAAAACAAACAGGCAGTCAACACAAGATGTTGGCCCCCACTGTCAAAATGGGTTTTGTTGCCACTACTGGTGTTGCCCAACTTTTCAGCTGAAATGTTTTGGTGTCTTTTCTATAAAGACTTGGAAGAGAACTGAAACAGAACAATGTTCAATCTGCTCTGTGTTTGACGTTGTCATGATATCTGTCTTAAAGCGAAAGCCAAAGTTGTCACTTTGTAGTTTCCACAATTCTTTAACTTTTGTTTCCAGGCTCCCAGTGGAAAAATCAGAAATTTGAGGTAGCTTATTTATTTTGTTCAACCGTGATTTAGAAAAAAAAAAATACAAAAGAAATTTAGAACTATTTTTTTGTGATCCACTAGTCCATCCAAATTGATGGCTGATTATTTGCCTAAGTGTCAGGTTTAGGTGACAAATTTGAAATCTACAATAAAATGCGTTGGAATAAGAATATTGGCTGCTGTTTATGCGACAACCTGCATCCCTTTCCTGTTATAAGGTTTATGTGTGTGCCATGTGCAGTTGTAGTTACATTACAGCGTATTAATAGGTGTTTGTAGATACTGACTTTTCATAGTATTATAGTCTGTCATTATTTATGTGATCATTTACAGCTGTAAAACACAGCATGTGCTTTGCAGTACCTGCAGCTTCATGTCAGCACCTTGTGATTATATCCACGGTAAAAATAACCTTTAATCTCATAATACACCTGTGTGTTGTCAGCTGCAGCTTCTTTATAGGACCTGTCAGTCACATTTTGCTAAGATCACAAACCTCACAGAGAGGTTACAAGAGCTTGAAAAACTTGAATAATCCCCAAATCCTCTAATTATCACCGTGTCACCAGCCAAGGGGTCAATTTGCCAGCCAAACAGTGGTAGGTATAGGGCTACAAGTTGTCTTCATTTAGCCTCAATGTGGCTAAATGAAGCCAACCTATTTTCCATGTTGTGTGTGTTTCAAGTTGTTCCTAATCCTAACTATTTCCACATATTAGGGTGTATTTTGGAGTTGCAGACAAAGTATTTTTGATGAGATGAAGAGGATTTCTCAGGTAGACATGTGTGTGGTGTGGGGGAGAATGCTCATAATACAGCATGGTGTTAAATTGATGCATGAAGCAGCACTCCGTTGGCCATCAGACAATGATAAAAGACACATTCTTCACAAGCACCAACTTCATCTAATGTAAGAGGCATACAGTTGAATAATGGCCAAAGAGAAATGTATTAGCTGGTAATTAAATACTGGGAGTTGTTTTCTATAAGAAAATAATTTCTATAAACTATAATTTAAGTTAAGATTGTGTAACATTCAGAATTTACAATCAGTAACCGAGTCTTGGTTCAGAGCTCTTTCTCTACAAAATAAGAAAATTAACACGATTAACAAAACCATGACAATAAGGCAATATCTGATAAAAGAAAAGTAAGAAAGATTAAGAATCTGACAAAAATGCAATTCTTTACATTCAGACTACATTGGTGCTTATTGAGTGAGTTTTTCTGCCAGTTTTTGATACTTGTGGGGGTTTTTTGTTTGTTTTGTTTTTTTTTTTAAGTTTTCAGTTTGCAAACCATTTGAGCCTGACCAGGTACAGTACAACCATACCAACTGATATTAAGTCTACAGGGAGTATTGAAACGACAGGGACTCACTGTCTTTAACCCCTGTTCCACTTGGAAAACAGTTTGCAATGTGTCACAAAGTTAAATAAAGCCTGAGCCAACAATTGCTTGGCCTTTTTTTAAATGTTAGTTTTAAGAGTAAAGTTTGTGAATCATTTTGAAGAATTTTTACTGCTTGTTTTTCCTTTTTTCTTTGAAAATTGTAAGCAAAAATCTGACAGCTCTGCAAATGGGCTTTTCCAGCCATGTGTAGGGAGGTTTCTTGCTGATGTTTTTTGCTAATGATGTTAACAATTAAGTCTGGAAAAATGCCACAATAGCAAATCCAAGTATGTGTCAGTCAGAAAGTAACATGAAAAAAGAAAACCCTTCATGATGAAAAAGAACATGTTAAAACAGCCCTGCAATAAATTGTGCCCTCAATGTTCATTTTTTTCAGGACTATTCTATAGTTTGGTTGGCAATATTATTAGTAGTGTTGTACTAGATCATGTTATACATTCAATATTTATAATAGACTGTACATGCCTATTTAAATAAATTAGTGAGGAAAATATTTAGAATCTCTTTGCACACAACAAGCTGAGTACTATTTACAGCGAACTGTTGGCCAGCAGACTTTATTTAAGCCCAAAACCTTCTACATTGTTTGCTGTGCATTTTCATAACCAGTAAACCTTTCAAATACACTAAAATAAGCATTCAAGGACCCATTCAAATTCAGAAAGACCTGTCTATCAAAAGTTAAGATGATTATGCTTTAACACACATAACATGTGTAATACACCAAAACAAAAAACTTATCTTGAGAAAAGTTGGCCAACCTAGATGACTGGGCTAATGAATTTCAGCGAGACTAAATCCTCACCTGCAAGCAATGTAACAATGTCCTGTTGTTGAAAGATGCTAAAAGATAATGTTACCCCACTGCCTTTAGTAGTTGATTAATATGGCTTTCAAAGGAATGGTATTTAATGTCTTAATGTCAGGTTACCTCAGGGTGTCCAGATTTTTAGTTACTACACACTCACCTTTTCTCTGGGCGGCATTATATTTGAAGTGGGCCCAAATGTCAAGTCGTTGTATTGCTATCATTTTCTTCTCCCTACAGTGTATGTTATTCGATTGTAGCTAGGCCCGGACTAGCACTGTGAGCTGTATGTTCTTTGGTTTTAGCGTGCAGGAAAAGAAAAATGCAGCGCAACCATTCAAAGATGGACACCTAGATTATGCCATTGGGAAAAAAAAACAACAACATTCTGTGTATTTTATTCTCCTCTCATTTGTCTATGAAAATATAGAGGGATATGGTAAAGTTTTAGTTTTTTAAAATACATTTTAGTCTTGTTTTATTTCATCAACTATATTGCATGTTGATATAGTCACAGTCAGTGTTTAAAGATGTCTTGTCATCATCTTGTTTCAGTTATGAAAAAGGACCTTAACAAACATAATTACATGTAGTTTTTCCAAAGGAAATTAAATTCACTGGAAAGAAAATGTGAGCTGCTTTTGCAAGATCGTCATTGTTGGAGATAAGCTCCTTTATGTCACCAGCACATCAATTTGTGATTTACTAAGAATTTAGTTTGTCATTATTATGGGGGTGAAAATACAGCAAAATTTTCCAAGATGATATCAAGATATATCTGTTAAAAAATAGGAAGTTACATGGTGGTAGTTGTACATGGTATTAATTAAACTAAAGAAAAGGTTTTTTTTTCCTTGTTTCATGGTTGTAATCATGACATAACTGATTTTTGACCCAGTGAATGCATGGTTTTCAATTAAAAGAATAATCTCTTCATGATGGTTGGTTATCGTTTGAAAATTTTCTACACTAGTGCCTGTATTTAACTTTTTTTTTTTTTTTTTTTGAACTACAGATACCAAAATTGGGCTATTTTCATCGTCTTATTTTGAGGAATACAAGCCCTTTTGTTTAGAGAAAAGCTTATTTCAACAAAAGCAACCAATCAGGACCTTGCCTATATAAAATTGTCTAAAATTGGCAACCATTCATTAAAATTAGGAACCTTTTAATCAAAGAAAAAGTAAAAGCAGAATAAAATCTGACCAGAGACACTATTCCATCTTTTTATTTATTTTTTTATTTATTTATTATTATTATTTTTTTTACTGTGACAATATTTCCATTAATGCTAAAAAATTATTTTGTTCAGTACCCAGCAGTATATGTATTAGAAATTTATTTGCCATGCAGCAAGTTGGTCATATCAGTACTGAGGCATGAGGTGAGCTCGCATTTTTCTGTGGTGCACTGGTGTGCTTTTAATGACATTCTGCAAAGCTGAACAAATGTTCTGACCATTTCCCTTTAACGCTTAGCTTTTCACTAATACATGGTGCATTACAAAACACAAAACAGAGAATGAAATCGTAGAAACTAAACTTTTTCTGTTCCTCTTGATTTTCAGATCCAAAATGCAGCTGAGGAGCCCAGAGTGCTTTGCATAATCCAGGACACCACCAGTGTGAAGACAGTCAATGAGAGACTGACCCTTAACCTACCTGCTTCCACCACCCTCTCCAGACTTTATGAAGATGTTGCCCACAAAGCAGGATATGTAAATGGCACCTTTGGCCTTGCCTGGGGAAATACACCGGACATGGTAAGGACATAAATTCAGTCACTTTTGTTTGTGCCAACATGTCATAGCAGCATAAATATATGCAGCTTTCAGTTTAATTGTGTATCTCAACTGGGTTATGGGCTAAAGGCTTGATATTACCTTTCAAAACAAAAGTTGAAGTTGTATTTTCAGCATCTCGTTCAAAAGTACTTTAGCCAACATCACTCCGTTTAGCACTGGAGCTGAAAGGACTGGGTTGCCTTGCCCTCTTTTTTTCATCATGAGGCATTATGGTTTGCTGTAGTCGAATTCAGGCTGAGTATTTCAGGTGAACTCTAGCTGGATTCATAATCGTGCTTCCTAGCCTGTGTTTTCAGTTACTGTTCACATATCCTCCACTTCTAAGGCGTTTATGTCAGGACACATACAATAGCTTCTGCAACTTCTACATTGGAAGGACAGGGTCAGCATATCATGAAGCCAGTGAAGCTGATAGTGGTAGAGATATGTTTGAAAGTCACATAGGGCCAACAGTTCTTTTTTTCATGCTATCAGTGCTCAGAAATTGTTTTGCCATACCACTGTTCTCTGCTAAAAAGAAAAAAAAGTGTGTAAGAATGGTGTTGCAAAGAGAGTGCTCATATATTTAGCACAGACAACTATGAATGAACATGTTCTTGATGTGTTCTCTCAGTGTCGACTGAGTTTGTTTTCTTTTGTCTGTTTATGTACATACTATTCCCTTTTCTTAAATGAGCCCAGGCTAATCCTGCTTCTGACCCAGGCCAAAGCCCAGGTGCTGTGTCTGTTGTTATCTCACTGAGTAGGTCAGTGGATTAAGCCTCTGCATGTTTCCACTGCAGCACTTTGCTGGCTCGTCCTCAGCTTGTCCAGGAGAAAGACAGCTACATAGCATTGTTCACATGTTGGTTTCAAGCTCCTTTCCTTGTATGCATCAATGCAGGGAATTTCCTGAAAATGAATTCAGTAGGAGTCTAAGTGTTCTTGTGAGTTCACCCAGTTTTAGCTTTGTAAACTACTTGTTTTGAATATTAGCTGCTGTTGTTTTTTTTTTTTTTTGGTGTGTGTGTTTTCGAGGGATTGTTGATCTATGTAAAAAAGCTCTTTGTTCGTTCATTTTTTTTTTTTTACTGTGCTTCCCTTTAGGCACCACTGGACCACAACAGTGAGATGTCCCTCTCAGATTCTGGGTTTGAGCCAGGTGGTAAGAGGAATTTCCTCCAGCTCACAGACAAAGATGGAGAGCAGCCCCAAGTTGCATCGGTGAGTGGTAAAGGAATAACAAAACAAGTCCATAATTTCTTAAATAATACTAAAAATACATTTTTTTGTTAGAGATTGATTTTGGTTTTGAAACTAAATATATTTTATTAAAAGATTTTTTGCTTTATTTTACTGTGAGCAGGATGAGTCAGGAACAGCAGATAGCAGTGGACTGGATGACAGTTCCCAGGAGCGGTTCATTGGGCCCCTGCCAAGGGACAGTACTGCAGGCTGCAGTGGCGACTACAGCAGTCCATCTTACTCCTACTCATCCATCCTCAACAAATCTGAGACTGGTGGGTTTTGCCCAATTTTTGAATATGTAACTTCACTTCTTTTCAACCCTAGCTTATGTCTTACTTCTTGCCTCTTTCCCTCACTGTAGGTTACGTGGGCTTGGTTAACCAAGCTATGACCTGCTACCTGAACAGTCTTCTACAAACGTTGTTCATGACCCCGGAGTTCAGAAATGCCCTCTACAAGTAGGGAAGAATCCTCATAGAAGTCTTTGTGAAGTTTTACTTGTGCTTTATAACTTTTAAAATTCATATATGACTTCTGTGCAACTTCAGCTGGGAGTTTGAGGAGTCAGAGGAGGATCCAGTCACCAGTATCCCCTACCAGCTGCAAAGGCTGTTTGTCTTACTGCAGACTAGTAAGAAACGGGCAATTGAGACCACTGATGTGACGCGGAGCTTTGGCTGGGACAGCAGTGAGGGTGAGCATTTGTGCTCTCCTGTGATTAGACTCACATGCCCTGTCCTTGTGTTTGTGACAGGAGAAAACATGTGCCTCTGCATCTGTACACTTAATGACACTTTCTGTGTTTTTTTGTGTTTTTTTAGCTTGGCAGCAGCATGACATCCAGGAGCTGTGCAGGGTCATGTTCGATGCCCTGGAGCAAAAGTGGAAGCAAACAGAGCAGGTAGGAGAAGGAAAAAGATTTCCTTGACTTCTGATTACAAAAATTCAGCAGCAAGTCTGAGGGCTCCCCCCACAATGGAAACAAAGGACCTACTGTTGAAAAAGCAAAATGGGCCACTAAGCCCCAGGGTTAGCTGTTTCTTATCTCAGCAGTGAGAACTGCACACACTTAGCCCAGTGTGTGTATACACAGACATGTGGTCTGTACACATGAGCTCCTGGTCTAGACAAAATCAATGCATGTGATTGAGCCACATTAAAAATAACATAATTAACATGCTAGAACAATGGATTAGATTAACTTTTGGAAGTTAATAGTAGAAGCACAAATTTAAAGTTAAAAATGGTGATAAACTGATTATAGAAGAACCTTTTTTAGACAACCTCAAATGACAGTTGAAGATTTAGCATTCCCTCAAGCCTCAGTCTAGAATGTAGATACACATAAGTTTGTTATCCACGTTTGTTTACTGCTAGCCTGTGACAGCAGTTGTTCTGTTGAGCCACAGAGGACATCATACAGCTGTTCTCACAGTCTGAGTAACACTCACTGTGACTAGTAAACTGAGGTTATGTGTAAAATCTCTGGAGATTCTGTAAATGCTAGAGTAGCATTTTACTGTGCTTACTGTGTATACATATACAGTTGTATGCAAAAGTTTGGGTAAATTACACATCTTAAGTCAAAAAACCTAAGTGCAACCCTTGCAGTAAACAGACACTTGATATGAACCTATCTTCAAGATGCCCTGACTCCCCACCCCCCTTTTTACCATCTGTTATAGCAAGATACTTCCATCCTCATGCATATCAACTTGAAATATCTTTCACTACATGGATTCCCTTAAGTATCAGCAATTTTTGAAAGCAAATGTCTTTTAGTCAGTTAGGAAAGTGAAATTAAAAGAGTCTGGCTGCTACAACAAGACAATGATCCAAAACAGAACCCAAAATCCACCATGAACTACTTCAAGAAGCATAAGATGAAGCTTTTGACACAGCCCTCACAGTCCCCTGACTTGATAATCACTGACGGTCTGTGGGTAGGACTTAAACATGCTGTGAGTGCAAGACAGCCAAAAATATCTCAGAATTTGAATTGCTTGGCATGAAGAGTGGCTGAAAATTCCCTAATCAAGAGTAAAAAGACTTGGTGCTGCTTCAAAAAGTATTGGTAAGCTGTGATATGTGCAAAAGGAGGAGTCGCAGAGTACTAAATTAGTAAGTTGTCCGAGCTTTTGCACATAGTTACTGTTAAAGGAAATGTAGGAAAATGTAGGAAATGTAAATTGATAAATGTTTGCATGTTAACATCCAGGACTAACATAAATGTTAACATGCTGTAGTTCATCTACCTGTGACAGACTACAGTTTAGACTGATGGAAGTTGACCTACAGTAAGCCTGACATTACAGAGCTTAAACTGGTGATCTGAGTCTGCGATGTCCTAAAATGGCCACTGGAGAAAAGATAATCCCCTTTTGATTTTGGTAACAACATGGCATTGTCTTCCATTAGACCAAATTTTGAATGTTTCACTCCACCAGTGATAATAATAATAAAAAAAAAAAGCAAAGTTGTTTTTAAATGTATTTAGTTCATCTGTTTAATCCATCTAACACAGTTATCACACAGCAATAACTCCACATTGGTGCCGCATTCAGTAAGACACAGTAGCCAGGAGAGAAAATTTTGTAACCCAAACAAATGCTGTATTGTTAGAGGTGAAACATGGCTGAGGAGGCCTGACTGTCATGCCTCCCTGTCCTCAGGCTGACCTGATCAACCAGCTGTACCAGGGGAAGTTGAAGGATTATGTCCGTTGTCTGGAGTGTGGCTATGAGAGCTGGAGGATTGATACTTACCTGGACATCCCTCTTGTGATCAGACCCTTTGGAGCCAGCCAGGCCTATGGCAGTGTGGTGTGTTTCTCTCTACATTTCATTCCCTTAAACATTTCACACATTGGCAGAACTTAACTCTCATTCACTGTCTGGGATTTTTCTGCCACAGGAGGAGGCATTGCAGGCATTCATCCAACCAGAAACTTTGGATGGCCCCAACCAATATTTCTGTGAACGGTGCAAAAAGAAATGTGACGCCCGGAAGGTGAGCAGACTGAAAATAGTAATAATGTTTGGAGAATATGGTGTCCTGCTATTGACCTGTCTGATCCTCTGATAAATTCTTATCTGCATAGGGTCTGAGATTTCTGCACTTTCCCTACCTGCTGACACTACAGCTGAAACGGTTTGATTTTGACTACACCACTATGCATCGCATCAAGCTCAATGACCGCATGACTTTCCCTGAGGAACTTGACATGAGTCCATTCATTGATGTGGAAGATGAGGTTAGAGCAGCAGTGGCGTTACCTGTTTCCATAATTATTACAAATTTACGTTAGATTAACAGATCTACAGAGTAGTTAACTTTTTGCGGGTTAACCCATAGTGTTTTCCTTTAATCTATCTGTTCACCATTAATTACTGAAAAATGTTTCACACCCTCCACTTTTTTATGTGTTTTTTCATTGTAATGTAACCTGTTGGGTGTTATTCTCAAATGCTAAATACATTACTCTGCCATTGAGGTTACTTCTTTCTGATTGAATATCAATGCTTTCTCACTACAAATATATCTAATAGTGAGTTAACAGCATTTGACACCCTGGGATAATTCCAATTTCTGGAACTTTTATTGCTTCTGCAAGATAAATGAACAAACACCTGTTTAAACTTCAGATGTATTACAGATGTTTTATTTTTTGCTGTTAAAATGTAATCATGTAAAAAGACCACTTGTGGAGCTAGAGTATGGGATAAATTTTGCTCCAACATTTGTTTTGTATTGTTTAAATTTTGCCGCCTCTCTAGAAGTCACCTCAGACTGAGAGCTGCACTGACAGTGGAGCAGAGAATGAAGGCAGTTGCCACAGCGACCAGATGAGCAATGATTTTTCCACTGATGATTGCGTGGATGAGGGCATTTGCTTGGACAGCACCGGCAGCACAGAGAGGATGTTGAAGCCAAAGGTGATCATCTTGACCACTTAATATATAGATATTGTTGATTGCTGTTAATCCCCTGTTGTTAGTTAACTATATTGTGAATATGCAGTGACCAACAGAAGCTACAGACAGGGGATAAATCAAAGGAAGACCCTGAATAAATTAGTGAGGAAACACTCTGGATTAAGATGTTTTTATACTGGACATGGGAGGGGTCATTGAATGATGAGCTCCTCTAGAAGCTCATCGTGACACTCTTGGTTTTTCTTAATATTGTCTCCCGTTGTTGGTATCCATGCTTTCAATGTTCTTGAGCGACTATCTGCTGGCAGACAAGGCTGTAATGTGATGCTTGATACATGAGATGTCTTTCATTCAGAATTTGTACTTCGCTTTATAGATGATGACCTAGCCAACACTTTTCGTTACAAAAAACTGTATTTTCTCAGTGCACGCTCTTCACATTTGTACAGTTGATGATATTGGTAAAATCATGGGACTGTTGCTTTGAAAATATCTTGCCATTGCCATTCTGAGCATCAGTTACCCTTCATGCTGAGCACCAACTTGGTTGTTTCTTTTATCTGAACAATAAGATATTCCCCTGTCTTATCCTCAGAGTTTGCTGACCTTTGAGCTGTTCTCTGTCATGGTCCATTCTGGGAGTGCTGCGGGTGGCCACTACTATGCCTGCATTAAATCCTTTAGTGATGGCCAGTGGTACAGTTTCAATGATCAGCATGTGAGCAAGGTCAGCTTCCTCCCTTGACTAACCGGTTTTGTCCTTTTGCAGCACTTAAATGTCAGGACAAATGACTCATCAGACTGTATCAGTGCTTTTCATTAGTTTGTACTCCTGATAAACTAAGCAAACTATGTCCCTGTCATTTTATAATTATACTTACTAACATGTTAATGTCGGTTGAATCATTATGAGTATGTGTCTGTGCATTTCCGTTGGGCAGATCACCCAGGATGATATCAGGAAGACATATGGGGGGTCCTCAGGGAGTAGAGGCTATTATTCCAGTGCCTTTGCAAGGTCAGTTGGCTGTCCTATCGGTGTTCAACACTAAATGGGTTGACAGACATCATATGCTTAACAGTACATTGGTTTAGGAAATAGATTACAACAGTAATGGGCTGGAACCTGTTATTTACATCAGGGGGAAACAAAATATTCTTTTTTGTTCTTTGTTCATTGTACTTCAATATGCCTGTTGAAGGAATAAGCAGCTACTCTTAAGACTGATAAAACAGTATCTACTTTCTGTCTATATATATTTACGTTCCACATTCATTAACAAGGCATCTTTTTCTTTCCAACAGCTCTACAAATGCATATATGCTCATTTATAGATTGAAAGATCCCTCAAGGAATGCAAGTAAGAAATTCATTGAATTAAATCTGACATGAATAATGCCAAAACTACTGAGATACCAACACAAAAATGAAGCTCAGTTTCTGTCACTTTGTCGCTTCTCTTCTAAAAATCAATAGCAGAGTCCTTGTTCAGTGTAAAAGTACCCCTTGGGGGGGTTTTCCATGTTTTAGAATGCAAATTTTTTTTTTTTTTAATACTACAGAATTACTGTATGTTTTTCATCAAATCAGTTTTATGTCTTTCATCTTCATGGTACAATTGTTAGTTACTTGTTTGAGGCATTGCATTCTGTCATTCTTGAAGAAAACCTGTAGTATCCTGGGTTTATTGCTTCATTGGACATCATTCAGTGCCATTATGTTGATTGCAGTTATCTTTTTCTGAGTCCTCATACTATATGATAGAATGGATGGAGCCTTTGTCATGTAATGTGATATAATGTGTACTCTGTTCTGTCTGCAGAGTATTTGGCTGCAGATGACTTCCCAGAGCACATAAAGAGTTTGGTCCAGAAGGAGAAGGAATCTGAAGAGCAGGAAAAGAGACAGAGGGAGATTGAGCGCAATACCTGCAAGGTAAATGTGCCTTGGCTTTCAGATCTACTGCTCTGCTTCTCAACATGGATCTTTGATACATTGCCTGCCTTTTTCCAAAGAAGTTGAATTTTTCACAATTGTATTCTCTTTACCTTTAGATCAAGCTTTTCTGCATGCATCCCGTAAAGATGATGATGGAGAGCAAGCTAGAAGTACACAAAGACAAAACTCTCAGAGAAGCTACAGAGATGGCCTTCAAGGTTTGTTGGTTCATTGATTTTCTTCTCCATTTGAATTTCCAAAAAGCATGGTTTATCAGGTCAATGTGTTTTGGCAGCAAAGTACTGATTACTGAATGTTTGAGTGTCCTTAAATTCATTACAAAGGGCACCTCTTAAAACAGGTTCTTGCTTGCATACACTGTACCACATAACAGTAATGTCACATTGAAAAAAGAATTATGGTGAGCTTTGGAAAATAGTTGTGATGTTAAAGAAAGAATTTTTTTCAGTATATATATATTAGTAGGCCAAATTATTCTTAGATATGGGCTAATTCAGATTTTTTAAGAGATAGTACCATCATTACTGTTGTGGTAATGTGTGTATTTTGTACCTCAGCTGATGGAGCTGGAGGGAGTCGTCCCTCTGGACTGTTGTCGCTTGGTCAAGTATGACGAGTTCCACGAGTACCTGGAGCGTTCCTATGAAGGCGAGGAGGACACACTGATGGGTCTCCTGCTGGGAGGAGTCAAGTCCTCATACATGTTCGATTTGCTGCTAGAGACCCGCCGGCCAGAGCAAGTGTTCCAGCCTTACAAACCTGGAGGTCAGTAGTTAAACTTCAGTTAACTGTAGTTAACTAGAGTAAGAAATGTCTTGAGTGTGATAGTATTTTACTTTGTGCTGCAGAGGTAACTGTGTGCAATTACTTTCAAAAAATAATACAGACAAAACTGGGAAAAAATGGACCATACATTATTGATGGATGTAGATGTGTAGACGGTCAGAGGACCAAGCAAAATAATTCCTTTATATCTCTGTGTTTCTGATTTTCTACAGAGGTGATGGTGAAGGTTCATGTTGTTGATCTGAAGAGTGAGGCCATCGCTTCTCCAATTAGTGTTCGGGCGTATTTGAACCAGACGATCACTGAATTTAAACAGCTTATTGCACAGGTTTCTTACTCTACTCAGTTTCTTCATTCTATCTTCTTTTCCTTATTCTCCTTCTCCTCATTTTACCCTTCAATTTTGAACAAAAATAGAGAAAAATTTGTAAAATTGAGAATGTGACATCAACCTCGTAGCCTTATGTATCTCTTTTTTCCCAGGCTGCAGGGTTATCTGCAGAAACCATGCGTGTGGTCCTGGAGCGCTGCTACAATGACCTTCGGCTCCTCTATGTTCCAAACAAGACACTGAAAGCTGAGGGATTCTTCAGGAGTAACAAGGTCTCTTAATTTACTTTCAGTTCAGACTTTTGTGATTCCATGTGTTTCCGATTTGTTATGCAAGTTTTATGTAAAAATTTAGCAGTCAAAGAATCTACTGTTGTGCTTAAGGGCATTGTTAACACTATTATGTTTAATTTATACCTGTTTATGTTTTGTTTTTTTTTATTATCAGGTTTTTGTAGAGAGCTCTGACTCGACCGATTATCAGGTTGCTTTCACTGACTCAGTCTTGTGGAAGCTGTTGGATCGTCACGGGAACACGATCCGACTCTTGGTATTACTGCCTGAGCAGTCTCCTGGTACCTTGGCTAGCAGAACTCTTTGCCAAAAAGTGGAGGGTGACTCTGATGTGCCTTTTGATGAGTCAAAAGGTAACAGGAAATCTGTTGAGGCTATACTCGAGGAGAGCACAGAAAAGTTAAAGAATCTATCTCTGCAGCAGCAGCAGGGCTCCAGCACCAGCGACAGCCAGAAAAGCTCTGACGCCAGCGACTTTGAACATATCGAATCCCCAACTCAAGAGGCTGACTCAAACTCTTCACTGTGTGTGGCCGCAGACAACAGAGAGTTAGAGAACCGGATCAGGGTCACAGCTGGGAGCGGCGGTGGTGCCTCCTCTGACCCAGAGAACCACTTTGCTTGTGAGGAGCGCTCAGACTCTGAGGTGAACAATGACCGCAGCACCAGCTCAGTGGACAGCGACATCCTCAGCTCCAGCCACAGTAGTGACACACTGTGCAATGCAGACAGCGGGCCCATACAGCTGGCAAATGGCCTGGACTCGCACAGCATCACAAGTAGCCGACGCTCCAAAGCCCATGAAGGCAAAAAAGAGACCTGGGACACTGCTGAAGAAGACTCTGGAACAGATAGCGAGTATGATGACAATGGGAAGAGCAAGGCGGAGGCCCAGTACCTGTACTTCAGAGCAGAACCTTGTTCTCAGGGAGACTCCTTGTGGGATTCACAGAAATGTATGAATCTTGTAATAATGATGCATTTTAAAGGATTTTTTATATACAGTTTAGTTTTAATCGTAATTTTAACTTTAAACGAAGCAGCTAGAATGGTAATGTTTTCTTGCTGAACTCACTTAAAATTAAAACTGAGCACGCCTCATTAACTGACCATTTTTTTTATTGTTTTTTTTTTCCCTGAGGAGGATAATTTTGATAAAATGTCTAATTGTTGTTTCTTGTGATCTACTTCAGGTTTAGTAGTTCATGTGGACAAGAGAATAACATTAGCAGCATTTAAACAGAACCTGGAGCCCTATGTAGGAGTGACCTCCACCCAGTTCAAGGTGTTTCGGGTGTATGCCAACAACCAGGAGTTTGAGAGTGTACGGCTCAATGAAACACTCTCATCATTCTCTGATGATAACAAGGTCAGGATAAATATTCAGCATTTATTTATTTGATTTTGGTAGTTTGTCTTAAAGTGAACTAATTCTTGAACTAAAATTTTTTTTTTTTAAATTTACTTTCCATAGATAACAATTCGACTAGGAAGAGCACTGAAAAAGGGTGAATACAGAGTAAAAGTGTATCAGCTAGTAGTGAATGAACCAGAGGTAAGAACTGAATTAATTTTCTGTTACAATAACCTACAGGGTTTTGGTTCAAGTGACCCGACTATTTCCGAAAATGTAATAACCTGGTGTTTTCTTCTTGTTGTTTTTTTTCCTTTGTTTGTTTGTTTGTTTTTCTGTTTTTTGTTGTTTTTTCAGCCCTGCAAGTTCCTTGTGGACACAGTGTTTGCCAAGGGCATGACTGTCAGACAGTCCAAAGAGGAGCTGCTCCCTCAGTTGAAAGAGCAGTGCAAGCTTGACCTCAGCATTGACAGGTAAGATTTTGAGATTAAAAAATAAAATCACAAATTTAAGTGCACAGCATTCATCTTTAAATAAGATTAAGGTGTGTATAAAAATTTATTACTGATAGGATTTAGATTAGTCTCTAATATGTCTAAGTTGAGTGGGTGCAACTCTATGAATGTTTAAAAAGAATTATAAATATATTTATATGTGTGTGTGGTCAGGGTTCGTCTCAGGAAAAAGACATGGAAGAACCCTGGTACAGTGTTTCTGGATTACCATGTTTATGAAGAAGACATCAGCATCTCCTCTAACTGGGAAGTTTTCCTGGAGGTCCTTAATGGTAACAACTGCTCTGGAGTTTCTTTTAAGTTACAATGGTTATTTTACTTTTCTTTCTTGTACCTTAGACCTTAAAGATTAACACTAAAACTTTGCTGGCAAATACTCCCATGTTACATTTTTATCTACTTGTAATAAAATCCCTCAAAGCATTTTTTTTTCTACTGTGGCATTAACAAAAGTGAGTTCTGAGGTGAGAATTTCACTTCTTCCATTGCCTGCTGAAGTTACAGGTTAAGTAAAGCACAGCCACTGTGGAACTTGATCCACGGTCCTCCTGTTTGTTTCTCAGAACCAGAGAAGATGAAGTCCATGTCACAGCTGGCGGTTCTGACCCGGAGATGGAGCCCGGCTACAATGAAGCTGGGGTCTTTTCAGGAAGTGATTCTGGAGAGCAGCAGTGTAGAAGAACTTAAGGAGAAGGTTTGTCTGTCATCTGATTTTTCCAGTTTATGTACTGCCCTCCCCTTTTGATAGCATGGCTGCTTTACATTGCTAACTTTTATTCATCAGATGGGGGAAATTACATTGACCTTAGTTTTGGGGACACAAACTACGAAGAAAAAACATCACTGAGTGATATTTATGGAAATTTGTGCCTGATTTTTTTATTCTTTTTGCAGCTTAGTGAAATTAGTGATATTCCTCTAGAAAACCTGGAGTTTGCAAAGGTATGTGAGTTTCATTACCCCAAAGTGGACCTAATTTTTTCATATTGTTACTTTGTTGGTAACTCTTCTATCTGTTGTGTTCAGGGTAGAGGAACTTTTCCTTGTGATATTTCTGTGTTGGAGATCCATCAGGATCTGGACTGGAACCCTAAGGTGTCAACTCTTAATGTGTGGCCTCTGTACATTTGTGATGATGGAGCTGTAGTCTTCTACAGGTAAAAAAAGAAACGTCAACAATGACTGTCCACATTCAGATACAGGTTTATGTAGTTGATGTGTCTTCCCAGAGTTTTACAAAATTATTTAACAGACACACAGGACTATGATCATACAGTCTTTGCCATTATAATGTGTCAGATTTTGTGCCGTCAAGTGTCTCAGTGTAAAAATTAGTGAAATGCCAATTAATGAAATAAAGTTTTGAGGTTAACATAACAGTTATATTTGTCTGTGCAGGGACAGCACAGAGGATCCTATGGAGCTGTCAGAGGATGAGCGCAATGAGCTGATGAAGAAGGAGAGCAGCCGCCTGCTCAAGACCGGACACCGTGTCAGCTACTCACCACGCAAGGAGAAAGCTCTCAAGATCTACCTGGATGGAGGCCCTGCCAAGGACCCGGGGCAAGACTGAGGCACTGTGAGAACCACTCCTGGTTATTTGGATCATCTGGCTTCTGTAGCAGAGCAACCAGGCTTCAGGTCCCAGTCTCAGTGTCGGACCTGATAGTGACTTGAACATCGAGAAGCGCTGTGAGATGTGCTCTCACACATCCATTCTGAGCACCAGGCCAGGCTCAGAAACTATTGTGCACTATAGTGTATTGTACTGTAAAGTTTAAAGGGAAGTACAAAAGCTATTCAGTAAAGAAAAGAATCAAATACTGTACAGACAAATCAATTGAACCTAAAAGCTCCAGAGATGGATGCAGAGATGTTAGGACTGTGAACTGGGCTGGAAGGCATCCATCCTGTTTATTTAAGTCTCCTGTCTCATCTACATATGTCTCTTTCCCTCTCCTCCCCAACACTGCGTGTTTCTCTTCCTTTTTTGGACACAGTGTTGATTCTGATTCCTTTATGACCATCTTGTAAGTCGCTCACACCTTTTCTGCACTGCTCTTATAGAGAAATCATTCTCATCTTGCATTACTGAACTTCCTTTAACAGTGCATAAAACAAAGAACTACTTATCAAGCCTTCCCGAGTCTCACCTCTTCTGGTGAGGCAAAACCTCAGTCCCTCACCGACTTTGACGAGCTGAGGCGTTGTTCATTCACATGATATGATGAATCTGTAAAAGCAGCAATTAGGAATCTGTAAACTGGAGGTTGTTTCTGCTCCTCTAACGCTCCTGTAATGCCAGAATAATGTGTTGTTATGGGTTGTCCTTACTGCTGCTCTTTGTATTTTATAGGAGCTTTGCCTCTTACATCACTCCCACTAGATTTAGTGAGACACAGGCTATTGATCCTTAAATACAAAGTACAATGAAACAAAACCATGTAGACTATGTCAAGAAGCTCCTTGTCTTTTTTTTTTTGTTTGTTTGTATTTTTCTTTGTAAATTATTATTTGGCTCCAGACTTGATCATTCAGTTGAGTCTCTTGGCACCAGGCACACATCTGTTGTCTGTATTAATCTTTAATTTAGGAAGTGGATTTTTTTGACTGTTTTTTTGTTTTTACACCAGGTGAACTGGTTGTACATCACTAGTGTCATCCACGTGTGCCTGTGTGCCTGTGTGTGTAAGTGTGTAAGTGTAAGTGTGCGCGTGCCTGCGTGCGTGTGTGCATGCGTGCGCGTGTGTGTGTGCGTGTGTGCGTGCATGAGTGTGGTGCACTTTGGGGTGGGAGCTCTCTGGGTTTTTGGCAGAGACCATGATGTTTTTTGGCGCTTCTACCTGCTGCTGCTGCTGCTTGATGGACTGACACCAGAGGGTGTAGAAAGCCCCCTGGACTCTCAGTCTGCCCGGGCAAATGCTCTGAGGACTGAAGCTCAGCGTCCTGGCCCGTCTGGGCTCCTGATGCTGTCACCAGCTATTCACTGTAGAATGCCAATATCTGAAGAAATTCGTTTTTTTTTTTTTCTTTTGTTTTTGTTGTTGTTGTGGATGTTTATTTCTTTGAAATTTAAATCCTGTGTGAAAATAGTTTAAGATGATTTTAGAAATGAATTAAAATGCTTTTTTTCACAACAGTTTTGTCACTGATTTTCCTGTCTCCCCTGTTAGTTATCTTTTGGTACATAAAGTTTAGTTAGTTCAGGTAATTCAAATTATATCACCACTGCGCTACAGCCACAAATGTGTTAATGTATTTAGAGATCATTTGAAACTGGATGAGACATCAATGTCCATTTTTTACAAATAATTGTTCATACGAGGACAGTTTTAGTCACAAGGGAGAAAAAAAGCAGAGGAAGAGCCCTGTTTTTGGTACTTTAATAGGTGAAGCAGGATTTTAACTCAAGTTACAGATTTATGTAGTACAACTGTATAGTACAATGCATTTCAATAGAGCTTTTGTTATGAAACTTGCATGAACTTACTCGATGTTAATTTGGGGGACAGAATATTAGAAACATTACACAGCAGTGCCATCCAGTACAAACTACGTCACTGTAGCACTGTGTCAACAAAAACTCTTCACCAGACAGATTCTGGAGCTATTACATTGACTTCATCATTGTAAAGCTGTTCGACTCATACACAGATAACGAGTGAGATTTTTTCCCAAAGCTAAAAAATGCATTTTGTACAGCATCACTATGCTTTCATCTTACCAGTAACATTTTACACTGGTAACATGAACCGTCTAAACAGTCCATAATTAATGTCACATTTATAGTTATGAATATATCCCAATACAAAGCTTTAACGAACTCTTTTGCATACCCAAATGTGAACCTATCATCATATAATTGGAATAATCGCTTAGAAATTACTGTTTTGCTTTGTGTATCTGATACTATGTGTTTTGTTGACACAGTGCATACGCACTAAATCTGAGGTCCTGCTTGACAGTCAGCAGTGGACCACTGAAATAAAGTGATGCAGAAGTTGACATATAAAAGAAAAACATTGAATAATAGACATATAAAAATACAAACAATACAGACAGAATAAATCAGAATAAATGGCATTTTGGAAAGTGTTTCTTGTTATACAATAACACATCATCTATGTGCCATAAAAATGCCCAGGTCTAGGCAAAATAATACAGTAACTAACAAAAACCATTGAGAAAATTGCTGTAGTCAGAATCCTTCAACAGATTCATAAAAACTATATATGTTCTGCTGACTCCTCATTCTACCGATGGTGTCCAGTTAATGGGAGTGATTCTTGGCAGCTCAAGCGATATATGATTAGCTGCTTCTGTTATACAGTTTTACTGGAGTTGCACTCTCAAACTTGGCAATTCAAAGGTAACTTGTATGTTGGTCTTGGTTCATTAGGATCATACAGTGCTGCTGCTCAACATAGCATCAGCCAATGACAACGTAATGCAGATGAAGTTACAAATTCAAACAGCGAGGTGAGTAGTCTGCAGATATTCAGTGTGTTATGGTTATGTTTATGGGTAGGATTAGCACTAAATATGGTTTTGAGTTACAATAACATATAGATATGAAGCAAATAGTCAAGAAGCTAGTGTTAAGTATCAACACATGACTCTGCAAATATAGTATTTCCTTATTTTCATTAGTGACTTTTATTTCTATATTTTCAGAAACCTAAGGACTCAGTTACAGAAAATAAATACATTTTTCATCCAGTTTCCATGCTGTATAGCTTTATAACCTTGGATTAAGCTGGCAAACAAAAAGTGCTATGACTCCTTGCTGCAAAGCTCTAGTCAGTGGAGACCACAGTCTAGTTGATTTCAAGGCAATGTGAATCAAATCAAGCCGTGTCTAGATTATGTAGTCTATTTCTGAGTATAGTGTGTCTGTCAGGTCATCTTCGCTTGAGTCTTCTACTTTAAGGCACATTGATCCTCTCCTGTTAAAAAGGAGAGCGCAGAATCATACACTCAGCAAAAAACAGAAAAGATTTAAGAAAATCTGCTCTATTCAATGTACAGTACTCACCCCAGGTGCTGGCAGTGCAGATCTCCTGCACAGGGGCAATGTTTCCTGGGTCCGTCGTCCTGGGTGTCCCAGGACAACACCTCTAACAGGTGGTTGGAGGCACTGAAGCAGCGCTCGCGCTCAATGGGCTTGGCCGAGCAGACAGGGAAGTGCAGGGCTGAACGTACAAAGAAAACACACGGACATGTTGCCTGAGAGAATGAGTAAGCAGCGTCTAGTGTACTCTGTGCTGAACTGTACCTTTGTGGAAAGCACAGCAGAGGTCTGGACTGCAGTCGGTCTGGTATTGACAAGTGCTGCCAGCCTCTCCTTTTGTTGCATTTTGACTGCACTGGCCCCAAACACAAAGCTGTTTACCACAACATTCCTCATCTTTGGTGCAGGACTGAAAGGATAGCAGAAATGATTTCCTATTTTATTTTTTTTTAGCAAACAACTAAAATTTCAGAAGTCATCAAATTCTTTTAGAAACATTAAAATGAGAACGCAACATGCACCTTCAGTTTAACAAGGCCGAAACTAACCAGAGCATTAATGACATTAATGATTTTCCAAGTGTGAAGTAAGAGAAGTTCCTACATATCCTCTACGAATTGCTAATGGGGGCATAAGGCAAACCGATTATTTCCATGCAGTTTTTTCCTATGCAGCGCTTTTGACAAGACACAGATCCTGTCCTCTATGTATTTATTATCCCAGCAGACTGTACCCTTAATTGGCAGACTGCCAGTCTCTTATCCCTTTGCATTAGTTTCTATTCTGTTACCCAAAGACCAATTTATCCACTGCAGATCCCAAAGAACTGCCAGTGAAGACTGAGTTTTAAATAAAACCAATTGCTAAGTCTCCACACAGGAGACTCTCATTGATAATTTTCTTTATCTCCTGTGAGCAAGGCAAGAGGGAAAGGAGGAGCTTTTATTTAACCTTGACTTGTGCTGTCCTTTCATGTGAAGCTCATAGGACAGAGTGTTCACAAACAACACACTCCAGTTACACTTGTAGATACACTGCAATGCAGTTGAATTGAAACCCCAGATGCTAGTGAGTGAAGAGACTCTGTGTTTGTGTGTGTGTGTGTGTGTGTGTGTTTGAAAGTGACAGACCTGAGCTATTTAAGAGAAAACTAAACCCAAATATTGAAGGTGTCCATATAAAAGTAACTTAGGTTCACTTACCACATCGATTGCTTTACAAGGCAGGCACTTGGAGCTGTGAGTGACATCAAGGCAATACCTTCCCTTCCCACAGTCCTCGTCAGTGATGCATCCCTAAAGACAAGAGAGAGGAAGGATTACATCAGGGTGTCTCAACCTTTTTAAAGTCCATGGTTGGGTGCCATAATTAATATAATTGCTACTGTCAGGTTATCATGTGAAAAAAGAATGGCATTGTTTACATTTTCAAGAACATGAGTGAGTTCCTGATGGTCTACTTATGCAGTATATAGAAATGATTCTATGAGCCAAATTTTTTTAATATAAAATATTTCCCAAAAATCTCAATATATGAGTTTAATTGATCTCTGGTTCTGGAAATATCTGCATATCATGTGACCCTACATGTGATTCAAACCCCAGGGCAAACAAACTAAAGTATTTTGTCCAGAGTGCAAAATGAAGAACTAAATGAATAAAATTTTTTTGTGGCATACAACATATTTCTGAGGAAAGGCGCCTCCTCCAGTTTTATTTTTACCTCTTGTAAGTAGGACAGATTCTTTTCCCTGAGCTGCCATGTAAACAATAATTTACCTGGAATGTGCCTAACAGCAAACCAATCAACAGACTCTCCTCTGCTCACATACAAAGGGATAAAGATATTCCTGAGTGTAAAAGTAGCAAGTAACAAGTCCTTCCATAACCCAAGGGATTTGAAAAATGGATCTTCAACTGGACTACATTGACATTGCGTGTATGAACTTACATGATCAATAGTGTTTCCCTGGTCACCGGGTTGGACAGCTGCGGTGGTAATGTTGTACGTATCCTGCGTGAAGGTGTGACATCTGTTAAATTTCATTCACAAAGGGAAACGATCGCATCAGTTTTGCATGAAAGTCTACCTGGTCTACTGAGGTGGTGACAGATTCATTATCGATCACTTTATCAGAAGTGGTTTCATCGTGATGAGCTGGAGGAAGGCTGGTGGGATGAGGGCTGAGAGTGACACTCTCCTTGTTCCTCTAGAGGGATCGGAGAGATAATCAGAAATAGATCACGGGTAAAGAGATGCGTTGAGAAGTCACTCCCATATTCTAGCTCAATCCACTGCTGCTTCTGCCACTAACCTCCTTTTTTTAAAAAAAAAACCTGATATCTGCAGAGATGTTAGTACTTTAAAAGATTCTCATAATACCATTGAGTAACTTATACCAAAGACTGTTTTCAACAGTGAGCAGTGAAATAATGCCATGTCATGTAAAAAAAAAAAAAAAAAGAGAAAAAGCTACTGCAACTCGCTGCCTACTTGGTGAACCGCATCCTCGGGCTTTTGCTGCGGATCCTCGGGCAGTTGCTCCACTTCCACAAACCCTCGGTCCGGCTCCGTTTGCCCCTGATCATCCCCCAGGATGTGAGTGACGCCTGGGTCGGCTATCTCGGGGAGGATGGCGGTGCAGCCCGCAGCCAGAGCCAAAACTAGCAGGGCGACCCGCATCGTGCTGGTCCTGATGCTGCTGCTGCTGCTGCTGCCGCCGCCGCCGCTGCTGCACTTTGAGGAGGGCGTGGCCTTGACACCGACGAACGCAAACGACGCCCCCCGCAGCTGTTACGTCACGGCCCCGCGGGGTCACCGCTCCGCACAGGTAAATTTCCCGCTTGAACAGGTTTTAAAAAAAATAAGTAAAAACCAAACCAAGACTAGTTAGTTTAAAGATAATTATTCCGTTTTAAATCCATCAACTTAACTTAACACGGTCTCCGGTCTCGTTTAACCAGCGTTAGCAGGCGAGGTGAAAATGCAGGTAACCCTGGCAACAGTAGCCTACTTTTGCTTCATGCTAGTCAGTTAGCTGTTGAGTTAGTTAATTACACCGGTTAACAACAAAAAAAAGAAACGAACCTAACTAAACGTGAGCTATCTGGCAGTAAAAAACAAATTTAAAGATCGATAACTGTGCAGAGCACGTTAGGTGTCCGAGGTGAGACTGCAATATTAAATTCAAACATGTCCTGGTTTAGCTAATTAGGAAAGCAACCCATTGCCACCAAGACAACTTTGCAAACTTATCGGCCACACTAGCCACACTAGCCACTTATGGCTAGTTAAAGCTGATAAGTTGGGGTTAAACATCAGAAATTTCGTATCCACGAGTAAATAACTGAGTGGTTTACCCCAGAACAAGTCCTCATTCAAGTCATCAGACCGTTAGTTAGCCTCGTCTGAAACCTAGTTTTTTTTAAGGTTAACTGTTTTACTTTATATCGAGGTTGTTTGTTATAAAGTTCTGTTTTATCAAATTGCTTTTTTCCCCTTTGTGCCAAGTAATAAACACACAGAGGATCTCAGCCAAGGTAGAATTAAACCATAACAGGAGTAGTGTTAGGGCACATTTGATTGTTTAGTGTGTAGAATATCAGAAAATAGTGAAAAATGGCCATCGTTTTCCCCTGAAGTCCGAGTGAACATATTCAATTCGCTTCTTCTCAATAGGGAAGGCTTCAAAAATGTGTTTAATATTATAGAAAACTGGGAAACTGGCAAATAATGGCATTTTAAAGGTGGTTTCCAGTGAATCCTTTTGCCCTGATTTCTTGAAAAATTTATTAGGATAGTTATCGAAATTGTTTGTCGATTAATTTTTTTCATCCAATCAACGATTCAATCATTCAACTAAATATTTCTAATCACAGGTATTACCTGGTTCCTGGGTGTCAGGGGAAATAATTAAACCGCCATGTACGGTGGGGCTCAATGCACAGGTGAGGTTAATCCGGCCTTAGCACCGCAAGCAAAACTGCAGTCACCTCCACTGCACTGCGGTGGAGGCAGAGAGGTCAAAAAACAAAGAAAGGAACTGGGACAAAACGAAACCACAACCGTGTGCAACCATGTTTGCAAACGACACTTGGGTCGAGTGGGAAAATATATTTCAAAAATTGGATGAACTAATCCTTTAAACCAGACTCTTTGGAGGCTGTCTGTAGTTTCTCACCGGCTCCACAAGAGGGAATCATCCGCCTATATAGTGAATATATCCGGTTCGCACACGTTTGCACCGTCGGTTCAGTTGTTTTTGTCCATGTACTGACTGGACCGCGGCTTCTGCTGACACGTTGTAAAATGTACACCGTGTTTTCTAAACGGGGGCCTACGGTGCCAGGTGGTCTCAAGCAAAAATGGGGATTTAGAGCTGAAAGGATCAGAAATTAAGAAGCTCCCCTGCTTGATATACAATGTCAATTAGTGGTGGTGGTGTTGTCGTTTTAGTTAAATCATAATAACACTCTTGACATCTTACTCCAATCCTATAATCGCGCCTCTTAGCGACGTTTTTCGGGTCAATCGTCTTAAGCAGTTTAGAGTCAACCGTTCATTTTATTTCATTTCATTTAAACTTGTTTTAAACCCCCGCAGTCCACCCAGAGGTTAAGCGGAGACCTCTTGTATTTCCCCGTGAGAAAGTCTGGCTCCTCCGGATTAAACGGCGGCCACAGTATCCGCCCGGGGATGTGTCAGACTCGCGGAGCACCGCCCTCCAAACGCTGGACGCAGCTGCAGAGGGAAACCGCTGCCTGTCAGCCTGACCGAGGACCGAGGACCGACACGCTTCACACGACAGCCCAGGACCCGGTCAGACCGGAGACCCTGCGAGGAGGACGAGTCGGGACTGGGTTGAGATACGAGGTAAATAACTTTTGTTTTTTTACACTTTGTGTGTGTGGGTTGTTTTGTTGTTTTGTTGTTTTTGTTGTTTTTGTTTTGTATTTCCCAATCAATCGGCTTGTACGAGACCAAGGCACCTTACAGAAGTTTTGACTTGTTAGAAATGAGCTGCCTGTTTTTTCAGTAGCTAGTCGACCAAGATGATACTTCACTGTAGTAAAAGTTAAAGCCGAGTGAATAGAAATACGCTGCAATCAGGTAGCCCGTCTTATGGTCATTATATTAACTCAATATGAAATAAGAAATAAACTATTTGGAAATTACCAGTGAGATAATGCTGATTTGTCCTGCTGAAATTTGGCTGTAAGCCAAGGGCCAAGTTTCCTGATGAGATTGGAGTTTTATAAACACGTGCCAAATATTTCATTGTGAAAGCCTCGATCGAACGTTATCTGATTTGGGTCAGACATCTTGACTTGTCTTTACTCACTGATAACAAAAAGTTATCTGGACTTACACAACCTGAGTTGTTGTTTTTTTTTGTTTTTTTTTTTTTTTATTGCTGAGGTATATGCCATAAATGACTTTTGAGCACAAGTAACAAATCTTAAGTGTTGCTGCTTTTCACACATGCCTTAAAGGAAATCTACTCAAAACGGGAATGACAGCTTTTCCATAAGTTCAAAGGCAGTAAAGAAGTAGAAACGGGTAAAGCTAGGTTACAACCATCCCTGACTAAGGGTTTTCTTCCCCCCACCAGTCCAGTAGTTTGTTACAACTTGTCTCCACCTGCTAAGCAGCTTCTAGACAGAAAATACCCCTCGGCCCGTCTTAGAGCTCGTAGTGACACAAAGTACATAGTGTGGACGGGGCGTTGACAGACTGTGCTGTCAAGTCACGGAACAAAGCTCACTGAGTGATAGGAACTAGCTTGTTAGTGTTTTCTGGCATAACTACAGGTTAAAGTAGCTACTGCTGCTGATCAAATACACAGCTGGAACTTTGATAAAGACTGAATTCCTCATGAAGCAAGAAAAAAACAGTCAGACTCAAAGAATTTGGTCTGTTGAGGAAAAAAGGAGTCATAAGGAAAATATTTAATGATCAATATCTGAGCCTTAATAAACTCATCAGTGAGTCTAATCTCTTTTCTTCCTCTTCCACATTTCAACTTACATCATGAGCACTCAGTCTGGTATGATTCATTTGTTTTGCAAGTTATGCATGAGCATTCAGCAGCATTTTTTAAGGAGAGTCAAAAGCATCATACAAACAGTGGTAGCTCTTCCCACTGCTGTGTGACCAGTCATTTCCTGTGTATTTTCCGACCGTTGAAATTACAGCATACCCTTTTCCATTCAACCGCCAAGATTCAAACTATTACTAAGTCACTCTGCAAGTGGATATGCTAACATCTAAACAGTGTTCATACTTTTAGTATCTGGTCTCTGGCTCATACACTGATGGTCTACTGAGTTATACTCATAGAGTTTAACAACGTCTCTGCGCATAAACATTCATTTTACAGCCAAATTATTCTCCTCTTGCTGGAATTTCCCTACCAGTAAGCCTTTTTTTGAGTCTGTCATTACATGCTGTAATGTAAAATATATGGAAAGGCAAAGTAAATATTGTATTTTTCAGTAAGATAAGTAAACGTTTGATTATTTCTTCATCAAACAGACCCTTGTGTCATTGACAAAGAGATGCAAGGCCTATGTTCAGAACAATTCTCAGCGATTACAGGTTTAATTCTCTTTAATTCATGATCTCCTCCTTCCAACATGTAAAGTTGCTGTAGAGCTGAGGGAATATAACAACATTTAAAATGTTTCTTTTAGAGACAGCATTTACTGTAGTTTAAGAGGTACATAGATAAGTGTGTAGATCAAACGATCAAATGAATCATCAACGAATAATGTTCTAGTGAATAAATGAACAAATGGGCTAATAATTCAGAGTAATAAAGATATGTGAGGACGACATGCTGCAGATGAGAACAATGTACATGTGTTTCATGCAGTCCAATAAACTGGCTGTGAGTGGAAGCTTGTGCTCATTATTGACAGGGAGGAGTTGTGAACTTTCTCCTTCCTCTCTGCGGTATGTTTCCTTCCTTGTTCCACAGCATAAAAATGGGCACATATGCCCAGGCATCAGCTACACAGAATAGGAACTCTCAGAGAATGGCTGGACATGTTGCTCACTGTAGTCTGCCTGTCCAGAATTGAAAATAAAGTTTTGCTAGTCTATCAAAAAACAAACAAACAAACAAAAAACACAATATAGACACTGGTGTCCAGTCAGTGCTACAGTAAAAGTTCCTGTATCATTGGTAAGAGACCTACTTTGGGACATGATATTTTCAGGTATTGCATATAACATTTCTGCTTTCTTCTTGAAGCAGGTGCTACATTGCAACATTTGGACATATCACATCACATCCAAACCAATTGCCCAGCTAAAGGTGGAGCCACTGAAGAAGGTACAGGGAGGCAGGCTTTAGTGAATCAGCCCCAGGATACCATCAACACCCGTTAATGGTATCCCTCTGGCAGAGACAGGGGCACACTGAGATGGGTTTTAAACATATCCTAGTCAAGCTTTAAAGTCACAGAGGTGGAATTTTATAGAGACGGCTCTTCTCTGAGCTTTGATCTAGACAGGGAATCAGACATACTCCACAGGAACAGTTTTAGATGGGAGATGTCTTAGGGAGCTCAGTAACTTTGTTACAGCACTCAGATCTTTTTTGAAATGTAAAACAAGTCCACTTGTCTCTTTGTCAGTGCATCACCATGATTCAGTCAAACTGTCATAACACTCATGGTATTGCAGCAAATCAATGTCATCTTTACTAGTTTTGTGAGAGCCTTGTGTGTTGCTACCTGCCCCTGCTACAGTAGAATGCAGTTGAACCCAGAACAATCAACTGTTATTGAGTTGAACTTTGTACATTTTTGTGTTCATCTGAGGCGGTATTGTTTACAGGGTCTCTAGCCTTGCTCATTTCTTTTCAGGTCATGTGCTGTTTTCTTCTGCAACATGACACTTGTCTATTCTGAGCCTGGCTTTAACGATTGTTGGCTTACAGAATCTGCTATTTCTGCCACACACTAATGCTGCCACCCAAGCCTTCATTGTGCCCCCTGTCATATGCATGAATTACAGATGCCCTCTGACCTTTAACCCTCAGTGCCAGTCAATTTGGAGCTCTTTATATCTTTTGGTTTATATTTACTATATTTTTTAATGCATAGGAGTGTTTACATTTACTAATCTATAATGTTCCGGTGGCTATGTTAATCAGTTGTCTTCAATTTTTTTTTAATGACAATGGAGAATAAACAAATTCATTAATTTCAATCTCATTTATTCTAACACATGAGAATATGTAGTTATGGCCAGAATAATTGTTCAACTAAATTGTTTGTGTCAGTAGCAGACCAGGCTGCAGTCTGAGCTCAATGTGTCCAGATAAATCATTCTCCAAAGGAGGCATGTGGTGAACACACCTCCTGGACTAGATGGGCTTGCAGACTGCAGCCCTGAAGCCTCACAAGACTGCTCCTGATGTGTAAATTAAACAGTTGTCTCCTCTGACGTTGACTGACATTCACTGTGTTCTGCCAGCGTTTCTACCTTGTTCCTGACAGATCATTTTTTGTTTTGGCATTGCTGCCCGAACACGCAGCCAGGTTTCAAAGAGTTGAGATAATACCTTGGAGCTCTGGGGCCTGGTGAAGGGCAAAGCTGGCAGGCTGAAGTCCGCATGAGTGCACTGTTTTCTGAGGCACACTGCCCCCTTATCAGGCCTACAGAGGGTTCCTTCCTGGTTTTCTTGAATCAAATCTGTAATTATTGTTGCTGGCTGGCTACATTGCAGTATGTGCATATCCCCGCACTCCAAATGTTTTCCTTGTGTTGTCAGCTTCCCATTGTATTCGGATGGCCTGAAGCTATGTGCCCTGCAGAAACAAATGAAGACGTTGCGTATCTGGTTTGACACTCAGTTTGTTGTCTTTACAGTTTTGTCAGTGTCAGAGGTCTACTGAATGTTTTGAAATAGGACTGTCACCAACTATTTTAATAGTTGGCTATTTATTTTTAGTCACTTTTCAAGTAAAAATCCCCATATTTACTAGTTCTAGTTTCTCAAATGTAAACTGAGTTTCTTTCAGCATTGGACTGTTGGTCGGATAAAAAACAAGACAGTTAAAGACGTCACAATGGGCTCTGGAAAATAGTGATTGTGGGAATTTTAATTAACCATAAAAATGAAAATATGAAGTGTACATTATTTAATTATTTTGTAGACCAGAAACGATCAGAGTAATTGATCAGAGTAATTCTACAGTTATTTATAGTTATTTCTAAGCCTGTGTAGCTAAGCCTGATATAGTTTATTTGTCTGTGCCATCGACCTTCATTGTATGTGAAAAATGTTTATAAAAAACATAAGCGATCCACATGATACAGTTGGTGGCATGTTCCATCACTACAGTAACCATAGAGACTATAGTTCATTTTGATTTAGGCTGTCATTTACTGTATGCATATATAGCTAAATGCTCGCAACTCGTTTAAAGATTTCTGTCCTGGGTAAGAACAAATGCCACAAACGGGGTAGGTACTAGTACATTATCGTTTAAAGACCTGAAATTCATTTGATTATTCCTTGTCAGGCAATCCATGTTGTAGGACTAATGATGAGTTACATTAGTGTTAAAAAACAAAACAATTTCATTTCATAAGAAAATGTGTGTTTTACGGGCAGGTGGAAGGATATGTGTGTGTATATATGTGTGCATGTAAGTGTGTGTTTTTTGTTTTTTTTTTTGTCCGAGGTCAAAGGGTTACAGGTACATTTTTCACATTCCTGACATTCCCCTTTTTATCATACTGGAAAGTGATAGCTTGCTACTTCTCTCAAATACACAACAGTGTTTTTCTTTATATACAGTACACTCCAGCCTGTGTGTCTGTACTACACAAAAAAGTAAAGACACTTTTCTCTTTGGGTAATGTATCACAGTATAGTAAAGTGATTGCATGAATAATGGTAAAATGATACATAAGTTATTGGTAGTCAGAAGTGCTTATATTTTTTTATAAAAATAATGAGATATAGCTGTATAACTGTATAACTGTATAAATGCTTTCTCATTGTTTACAAAGAAAGTAATCACTGCCCTTGACTTTCTAAATTAGCTGCAGTTGGTTTCACTCAGTCAGATAATTTTTGAAACAGACAGGAGTCTTAAAACTTGTATGCTGTTAAACTCTCCGATCCTGGTACGGTTGTGATGAACGGTGATTGTGTGTGTGTCCGTGTGTGTTCTTGTGTGCGTGTGCTTGTGCGTGCGCGTGCGTGCGTGTGTGTGTGTTCGCATGTGTAATCTTTCCGCTTCGTCTGTCATTAGTTGTATTTTTACAGCCGCTCTGTGGGTTCGATCTGTCTACCCACAAGTGACTTTCCATTCAGTCAGACTGAGATGGTGAAGTCACAGGTCTCTGTCTGAGACAATGTAGTTTGAGTGTTGAGCATTGACTTGGCTAGGAGGAGAGTTAAGTGTTACCTTTTCATTACTCCTCACAGACTCATACAACAGATGGTTCCAATAATTGTGCCTTCTTTTTTTACCCCTGTACTTGGACTGAAATGTGAAAGCATTTGTGCAGTCAACATGTCTTTATTTGAACTTTCTCCCAAAGGCAAGGGAGATTATTGAACATTGGCCAAAGTTTAGAATAAAATGATGTCAACATTAAATTATTTTTAGGGGATCTTGTGAAAATACAGCCACTTCTCTGAAGGTAACAATATGGAAGTTTACTTTTGGTTATTGGTGATTCTTTTTTGGCAAGAAATTTACATCCGTTTTTCTCAGACAAGTTTATATTAAACTCAACTGTATCATATCATGTCTGTCTCACTCATCACTTGTTACTTGTTTATAATCAGAATAAACTCCCCCCCTCCAAAAAATCTATAAGATAGTCTTGTGACTAAGTGGCTGGTAGAGTGATAGAGAGGGTTAGCACAGTTTCATGCTGATGGAGCGGTTAAGAGCTGCTCCAGCCACGTGGCAAAAGAATGTCAGCTCACTGAGTCTGAGGCTGAATGTTTGCTGTGAAAGCCCTTAGGGGTTCAGAGTATCTTCCCACAGCACTGGAGCTTTTTGAAGCTACCAAGTTGTATAAGAAAGGATAAGGGTGACCTCAGGGTCCAAGGTTTCTACAGGCTGGTTGGTGTTCTTTTCTCTGCCTGAATCTTTTCCTGAAATGTAAAGTTACAACATCATCAAAATAGGATGTAATCATAAAGTCAAACAGGATCTAATACACTAATTTTAGCCTGGTGACAAACGCTGTTGCTGTGGGAACAACATTCAAAATCTCACCACATTCAAATCACAAACATGTTGTGACCGAAGAATGACTGGCCATTGAACGTAGTGTGTAACCTTTGCATAAACTGGTGTATTTGTCCCTGGCTTAAGCTTCATAAAAACAGTTTCATGGCAGTCATTTTGCCACCATTGGCCCTGAGGCTGGGTGTGACAGTAAAAGTGGATTACTGTGGGGGACTGTTGGAGTCCCGTGCTGCTAGCCTGACCTCTCCTCTAACCCTGCCTGTCCTGCTTCATGAGACATTAAAATATCAAAGGCAGACTTCTCCCAAAACTCACGGAAGCTGTGGTCTCCGCCCAAGTGAGTACACACATGGTTAATGCAGAAAATTTCCACAATTTGCTTTGATGTGGAGTTCTGGCACAGATTTTCTGGCATGATTTTCAAAATGCATGATGGTTGATTGGAGGAAAGAGAGAACTATATTGTGTTAAGTTCTGTGAGTTTGGCTCTACTCTGACACGATTGTGTGCTTTAGTAGCTGTGTCTTTCACATACAGGCACATATGTAGGCATACTGAGCGCACATACCTGAGTAAAAGGTGGACAGTAAAGCATGCATACACATACACATCAAAGGCCTCTCTTTTTACCGCTGAAAACCGGTTTTCAGCTGGAATAAAGACACCACTAGAAAATAATTTTCCTGTCTACTCATCCGTGTTCAGTGCTGCGCTCCAGGGAAAAAAAGGTGCCTAACAGAAACATACACTGGTTGTTTGGTTTACAACAAAAAGGTAAACCAGTTCTTACCCAGAACCATTACATTAGCTGTCATTGTCATTGGCAGTCTCCACCTGTATAGGGAGAACTTCATGCTCAAAACATATATAAAAATATTCAACTGAAACCCTATCAAAAGTATCTTATAACAATGCAGTGTAATTTTATTTATTTATTCACAATGTATATCTCATGCTGAAGTCTGAACTGTTCTCTGTAAAGCCATCACTGAACCTTGAAGCTGCTGGAAAGTTTAGCTGAACCAATAGGTAGTATTAAGAACCACAAACAGCCCCTTTTTAATAGGCCGAAATGGGTATGCCTCCATGTGAGTATGCACGAAAGCTGTCTGACAAGAACAGGCTGGTACATTTCATCCTCACACCGTTATCTGTACTTGAAATGTTATCTCTTCAAAGTTGGTGTGAGCGTACTATGTTTGTAATACGCTACTTAAATATTTAATCTTAGTGAGGAGTGGTATTGTAAGCCTTCCTGATAAATCAGTAATTTAACCTGGAGTCAAAGAGCAAATAAAACACAGGTGTGTAGCCAACTTTATTTGAATTACTTCAACATTTTACTCTATACACCATTTCAGTGAAGTGAGATGATGTAATGAAGTGGGACCAGTTTTATCAGGCTACTAATAGAAAACGGAAAAAATGTCTATTGCCATCTGTGTGTGATCTTTTGCCATGAGATGACATCAGATGTTATATTACTTGTCTCCTCAGACTGGACATGATGATGCGGGCCAAGCTGAGGGTGTAGCCACATCTGGCAGAGAGCGCTGAAGTAAGCAGGAGCCTCAGCACACCAAACCATCTACTGCAGCAGGGAGGATGGGTGAGACAGAGGAGGAGAGGGATAATGTTGGGAAGCTGTTTGAGAACTTCGTCCAGGCCTCAACCTGTAAAGGAACTCTTCAAGCTTTCAATGTCCTATGCAGACAACTAGACCTTGACCCTGCAGACAGTGACACCTTCTACAGCAGTCTGAAGGCAAAGGTCACTTCCTGGAAGGCCAAAGCACTATGGAGTAAGCTTGATAAGAGGATATCCCATAAGGAGTACAAGAAAGGCCAAGCCTGTGTGGGCACCAAGGTAAGTTTAATGATATCTTTGTACAGCTTTACTTTATACCACGAAAGGTTTACGTGTAATAGGCAATTAGAGATGGAGATGATGGATGTACAAAGGATAGACACCAAGATATATCCAGATAGAAGTATTTTATGAATTATTTTAAATGTTTTGCACAGTAAACATGTGTTAAGTATTTGTTGGACAATAATTATTTAATTTAATTATGCATATTTTTGTTGCTGGCCGTTATCCAAAGTATACCAGATTTCCTACTTTCCAGACAGGATTTTTTTTCTTTTCAGTTTGGTATGAGGTCAGTCTTTTTTTAGATAATGAATCTCAAGTCACATGGGCTTAATGTGCACTGTTTTTTTAAAGACTTGTTATTTTTGTGTGGTCATGCAGCTATTTTAAAATATCTGCTTGTTAGTACATTCAAGAAATCTCCACTATCCCAGACTTTGGAGTGGACTGCTTATCAGTGACTCTTTTGATAGAAGAAAGAACAACATCCTTTTCAAAATTGCCTTATTTGCTTGACACTTTACTTTAGCTTAGAAATGTAAAACTTTTCTTTGAGTTTTGCCAGCAAAGATATGAAGTTTCCAGTCTATTGTAACTGCAGTAACATCACATTAACCAACTTTTGCAAAAAAAAAAAGATAAAGCTGACAAAATGTGCGTTGCAGTGGTTTTATCTATGGCAAGAATGTCGCTTCAACTTGGATTATGTTTTGAAAACTAAAAATGGGTTCATAGCTAAAATAAGCACAGTCCTTAAAGCATATAATCACAGATATGTGTGTAAATATCTAAAAAATGTATCATAAGGTTTTTTTTTTCATACATCTTAAAATTTGACATATCTTGATTCAGGAAATGTCTTTTGTGACTTTTTTTTTTAACAATCTGCACTCTGTCCTAATCAGGACCGTTAAAGTATGATACATAGTAAAATAACTAAGGCAATATCATGGACATCACTTTAACTTATACCTGCCATGATACAGCCCATCAACTGCATTAACACTCACTCCCAACTGAAGCGCTTCCGAACAGACAGGACAGGAAATTAAGGACAGGAGCTATATGACAAAACTGTGCAGAAAAAATGGGCAGAATGAAATGAAATACTAATACTTACTAATACATGATTCCTAGACAAATCTGTCACAGAACCATCAATGCTTGCAACATATATGTTTCTGTTCTTACAAAGAGGACCACTAAAAGAATGACATAAAACAAACAAAGAAAAAATCCATGTGACAGCTGTGCACTGCTTCCTACTTCAACCTTGCAATCAAACAATACACAAAAAAAAAAATCAGTAACATTCAGGGAGCAAATTACACATGTAAGAAGAGAGCTATTGCAGTGGGAACAAAGCAGTCATGTTAGGGTGTGTGATGTGTATGGTGTCCTGTGTGAGTGGTGGGAGTGATGAGGAAAAGTTAGAAAACCTGGAGGAGTGTGATTATCCTTGAGCCATCAACTACCACGAGCTCGAGAGTGCACAGAAAAACAGACAGCATCAGTCAGCAACTATGATTATTTGGCCCCAGTTATTATGAGGGTGTGCTCTTCTTTATAGGCTTGTCCTAAAATCCTGGAGCCAGGCTCACGTTGTTATTAAACTGTGTTTTAAATGCTTCAGTGTGAGCTCAGTTTTACAGGTTCTGTCTGATTTAAGCCAGCACCAAAATAGGTAAGAAGATAGATTATAAAATGTACTGAAGGAGGTGTGACTCTTCAACTCCTGAGCCAAATGTTTTTGGTCAGATTTCATAATTCTTACAATCTTCAGGGCTGCTTTGTAAAATAAAAAGTGGAACTCTCTACCAAAGTCATAAACGAATTACTTGTGTGCATTATTGAAACATTAACTTATTGTGAATTTATGGTTCTTCTAAAAGCCAGAGCTTTAATGAGTTCCTAACACATGTATAGTAGGATTGCAGCATGAAGCCTTTTTTAATTACTCACAGAAAATCCACTTTTACTTGACTACATATTTCTCCTCGCACTGGGAGAATCACAAAGTGACGACTCATGTTTTTATGGGAACTCAGCGCACTAACCATGACTGATGTGATATCACTCAGCACCTCATCTTCATACTCCCGCTGTGGCAGCAATCTTAAAGGATGTGATGTCATCCATGTTTTATGGCCTGACACAACTGGCAGCAGTGACACTGTCGCCTAGACACAGTGAGTTTCTTTCACATAAATTTTTACTGTGCCCAACAAATTGCAGATTTATCTCTATTCAAATCCCATGATGTTATTTAAATCATCCTCAGCACACTTTATCAGAGCTGTGTGACAAGGTGCACTTTTGATCCTGAGATTTAAACACATTTTGATTCAACAGATGTGCACTTAAGATATAATTTCATTTAAGATTTAGACTTAATTTCAAGGGAAGATAACTTCACCTCAATTGGATTCATGTGAAGCTCCAGATTTAGTTTGCTGTACACAAATGAAAACATCAAGTAAGATGAAAACCTCAATTAAAATACTGTTAGATCAACAGTTTACAAAAATGCTTAACAGTTAAGGGGAAGGGGGGCAGATGTGATCACGGTGAGGTGGAGCTGGGATGAGAACGAGGTCACAGGTGGGAAGCTGAAAGGAAATGTTGTGTGTCCTGAGTCAGCAGATGTTGAGCAAGCCTTCAGGAAAAGCTTCATACCTGGAAAAATATACCAGTGAATGGAAAAGTACTAAGACAAACAACCCATCTCTGCTAATAGCTGATAGACAGATCAAAACATTTACATGAGTTTAGATAAAGATATATACATTGTGAACATGCTACTGAATAAACTGAGTTAGCATTATGCACATAAATTATGAATTATTATTTAGAATATCCTTCCATCTCTGTCTCTGGCTGTGTAAATAGCCAATGCACTTACTCACCCTTTGTTGAGAGAAAAAAAATATGGCCCGAAGGCTTGTTCAGGCAGTGCTTCCACCACCTGTGTGTTATTCACACCTGAGAATACCTTATCCCAATAACCTTAGGCAACATATGATGAAATCAGTTACTCATCACCCACATGCCCTGCGAAACTACCCTGGAGCTCAACTACATGCTCAGAGAGGGAGAATATTGAGTGACTAAAGTCAAATTATCTTGTTTTTAGTGTGAGAGCATAGGTATGATGTGGGATTTTGGTTAGCTGACACAAAGCCCTTTGTAAACAGCACCCAGTCTGAGAGTCTCGCAGAACTGGCACGAGTGGAACCCCCTCACCCTGGTGTTATCCTGTTGGTGGATTCACAGGAGGGAAGGAAGTGAGGTCTCCTGTTCAAATATGTGGCAAAACCCTTGTCATACTGTAAGACAAAGTTTTGGCTTTGTACTGTTGGATAAATGGAAGGCAAAAAAAATAACAGTCTTTTATGGAAAAGGCATTTTTTTAAAGTTAATGATCTTATCGAGAATGGAAACTGTCCTACCTTGTTAAGCACAGCAGGGGTGACCCTTTAGAAGTGGTTTGGTCCTGGATTAAATGTCAAAAGAATCCAGTACCACACACACACACATGTCTCCTCTACACAGTTCTCTATGATGTCTCTTAATGTGTTTAGAAGAAAGAAGTGTTTGCCAGAACACATTCGTTTGTTCTTTCATCTATCATTCAAGAGGATGATGTCATGTTTGAACTACACATTCTCAGACAGATGCTGTAACCTCAGTGAACTGACTTCATGCATTTTTGAGTGAGCCTGATGCATGAATCACAGTTTTAATATGTCGTAATAATAGTTTTGGTTGGCCCCTCTGGGCAGTTTTCTGACAAATTGCTTCTATTGGTTTCTCTTCATCGTGTTTAATGTTTCACTAACAATCCTCCACATACACAAGGTGGCCTAGAGACACTATCTCAAGACTGGAATGATCCTTGGAGTCAGCGTCTATCCTGCTAAAGTGTTCTTGAGTGAGACACTCAAGCCTCTAAATGCTTCAATGGCGCAGTAAAGTACTGCCCACTCTCATGATCTGTGTGCATGTTATATTACTCCCTGGTAGGTTAATAAACAAGTGGGATGTGAACCATTGTTTAGTCTCAGACTATTCTGGAGGAAGAGTCCCAGCTTTCTGTTATTAATACAACAAAGATGTCACCATGATCTAAAACATTTGTCAAAGGTCAATGTGTCATTCTTTTTTTATTTAGTGCCTCATCATCGGAGGAGGTCCCTGCGGCCTGCGGACAGCCATTGAGCTTGCTATGTTGGGTGCCAAAGTGGTGGTCATTGAAAAGAGAGACTCCTTCTCCAGGAACAATGTGCTGCACCTTTGGCCCTACACCATCCATGACCTGCGGGGTCTTGGGGCCAAAAAGTTCTACGGCAAATTCTGTGCTGGGGCTATAGACCATATCAGTGAGTATCTGATTTTACAGAAACAAATAAGGCTGCTGGGTTTTGCTTTCATTGACCTGTGATCACATATTATCAACCTCTCTGAACCCTCATACTCTATATTCAGCATATAGAATAAAGATTGTGGTCCTCAAACACTTTAAGGATATGTTTTGTTTTTATCTTTTTTACATTCATTTTTGTCTTTTATAGTATCTGGCTTTTGTTTTTAAGGGTCACTGTATTTGCTCTTTGGGATAAATATCCATCCATCCATCTATCTGTCCTCTCCTTAAATGCATTTACATTACATTTACATCAATACATTTATCATAAAGGTCGTAACTATGTTAATGTTGTACAACAATATTGTCTGTATTGTATAAATGTTTTTATTTATTTATTTTGCTCATTGATTTTTTTTTTGTACCTCTGTATTTTTCTGCACAAATTTTCTGTCCACTCAACCCCAAGTTGACCAGATATTGTTTCAATTCTAGTTCAAAGAAAATATAAAGGATATAGAAAGAAAATGATATACTGTATACTTTTTAGGAATTTACTTGAGAATAAAAATGAGAGTATATGCCGCATAATGATAATTGTGATGTATTTAAGTATTGAATAAAATGTAATCATCTTGGTTTTATTAATTAATTTTGCATTGATTCTTTCTAATCCTTCAAAAATAACAACAGGAGCATTAACCTTAGCACAGACAAAAGGGTAGAGTATTATGGCTTGGGGTTTTTCCTAAATGGTGTCTTGACAACATTACATACAACAGAAAGTTTGGCAGAAGTTTTCCAAACATGAGTTTGTGTCTGTGTGTCTAATAGGCATTCAGCAGCTGCAGCTGATCCTACTGAAAGTTGCCCTCATAGTTGCAGTTGAGTTTCACATCAGTGTAGAGTTTGTCAAGCTGCTGGAACCTCCAGAGGATCAAGAAAATGAAGGTATTTATCTGCACATTTGCTTCAGTTACATGTCCAAACAAGAGATAAACTGTGTTTTTATATTCACCCACTGACAGTTGTTTTATGGCCTGCAAGCTTTGGGGAGATGAGGAGATTTAAACAGCTGGAAGCTGTAACACTAGGACATTTACTATGATAAGGCTGATAAATTTAAAAATGTGTAAAGCTTGACACAAACATCAGGCTGCATCTGTCAGTTTGTTAGACAGATATACCGTGTAGCTTCATGGAGGATCTATATTTACCCTCCTACTGCTGCAGTTTCAGGTTGACCTTAAGGCTGGTCAGGCTGCGAGGGACTTCTCATCCGACTGTATTTCATTTCCTTGACATCCACCAATAAACAAAACACAAATATTGGCACTGAGATTGTTTTCCATCATATTTAGATGAGGTTATGGGAGGTCTAAAATATTGCCTCACTTTTAGGTTAGTTATCTTGCTCAAATGTAAAAATACTATATACAGTACCTGCCTAACACTGTATAATTAACTCTTATGATATTTTTCTGACATTGAGTAGGTCAACTTAGATTATATTTGAAAACCTTTTAAAATAGTATGACTCTCTGACGATTACATAGCATTTAGTTTGAAAACATCACGCAACACACAGCTGCCTTGAGACGTCAATGTTTTGTAGCACGCACACTGCCCTCTAGATGACCCTCTCATCCTCCATTGGACAATGAACGCAAGCAAGAAAATAACTTTCACACCTTTGTCATGTTTTGTCTCTTGGGTTTTAAATATCAATACACTGATAACAACGAGAGCCTTGTCTAAATTTAGACACAGACTTGTCCCTCCCGTTCCCCTTTGACGGACTTAGCTGAGCTCTTGACATCATGGAATGTATTTTCCACATTGTGATATTACATGACAAGCTGCTAAGCTGTTACTCTGCTGGACTCACACTTCTGCAGCACCATACACTTACAATGGCAAATATTGTTTTATATTTAATATATTATCCAGTTTTATTTGGACAACAATCCAGATTCTGCAGGCCAGATGCTGTGGACTTTACAGATAAGCAGCATCCTTGTAGTTCATAAACGTATTACAGCCGTCACCATCTGATTTTCCTGCATCATAGGCATTTCTTCAATTAGCATTTCTTTTTAAAATGTGGCATGAATAGAAATATTTTACTTGCTTCACTGGAATCATAGCAAGAGCAGTCTTCTTGGAAAACCGGAGCATAGCAACCTTTAAACAGCAACAGTAGTAAAGTGTGCTTATTCATTTTCCCCATTCATTGACTCTGTACTGACAAATTTAGAATTGCACAAGCATGACAGGTGGCAGAGTGCTCCAGGAAGGGCTGAGGTTTTGATGGAGACTGTTGAAGTGTCCTTGAGCAAAACACCAACCCTTATCCGCTGACATTCCACAGCTGATTGTTCGGTGGAAGGGTATAGCACAAAGGGAATTGTCCTTTTATATTATTGGGTTTTTTTTTCACCCCTCTCATCCTTTTTGTCTTTGTTTCCCTCTCTTAGGGCTTGGGTGGAGAGCTGCAATCCGACCTGCTGATCACCCTGTGGCGAACTTTGAGTTTGATGTTGTGGTGGGGGCAGACGGACGCAGGAATACTCTGGAAGGTGAGAAGACAGCAAGACAGCCTCAGGGATGTTCTGTACTATTAAGAACATGACAACAGAGGATGATATAAAGGAACAAACAAAAAAAAAACAACAAATGTTTCTTTTGAACTTTGCAGGGTTAAAACCTGCTGCCACCCCTAAATTATTTGACGTGTTTTTAAATAACAGTTGGCAGTAACTAAAAAAATATACTGGTTAACATCAGAAAAGAAGCTCACACAATGCGTTTCATTTCAGACTCTTAATTATACAGTACATGTCAATCAATGTGTATCTGAAATGGCTGCAAGGTTTTCAATCACTTGGCTATACTTGTTTTTGAGTATCTTGATATAGTATCTAACGCATGTAGCAGTTTGTATATTTCGGCTGAACTTATTACTTGTGTGTACATCAAAGACAAGCAGGGTGTTCAACATATCAGTATTTTTTCTCTCTTCAAAATTGTTTTATGATTTGGTTCATCTGTTTGCAATACTGTGAAGATCTATGAGGAACAAAAAGCGGAACAAAAAAATCATTTTTAAGAGTTAACACTTAAATCAGATAAAACCTAGCATGCCCTCCGTTTGCTGAATAGCAGATATGTCCAAGACATCCAACAGGACTATTTCTGGACTCTTACTTTGAATACTGCATTATCTCTGTTGTGAAACTATAAATGAAACTCACCTTCTCTAAAATTATTCTTGTATGAGACCATTGATCTCTCCCAGTGGAAAAGGTAAAATATGAAAGCACTAAAAGTACCGTACATAAATAGAGCAGAGCTGGGGCTTAGTGCAGCAGCTAATACATGTAAGCTGGACTATGTCCATATCTGTGTCTCACTGTTTTAGTCGCTCTCCTAAAAATGTTGTCATCAAACAACCAATTCGCATCAGATGCTTATTCCTAAAAAGGGCATTTTTTGGGCAGATGATGTCTAGGTCATTCTCAAATTATGAAGAAGCCTCTGGGGAAAGATTTCCCCCCACAGTCAGCCTGCTTTCGTGGCTTAGCTATGGTTACAGGGTTAAATAGAACCAGCTCTGCACTCTGTTGATTGTTGCTGCCTTTGTTTAAGAGCAATGATGTGACAAAGGGGAAAAGGCCCTCCATGATTTTTAACAGTGAATGTAAGGCTGGGTTGTGGCACAGGTTTGGGCCCATAACTCTGTCACTGTCTCATACATCACGTTGTAGTGAGCAACTGTTCATTTTCCTTTCTTTCCTGTGCTCACAGCTTTAGAATTGGTGAAATTTTTAGTAAGTCCTTCTATTACTGGTTTGAAAAGTTAATCCATCAGCAAAATGTCAAACCTAATTTTTAAGTCTATTTTATGTCTGCTTGGGGTTTGGTTTTGTTCAAGACAAAGAAAGGTAATATGAATAAAACTGAGAATTTGTTTCCTGTGTTCCTGTTTTCTGTTTAGATCAAGATTCCTGGGATGTATGAAGAATATGTCCATTTTAATGGTTAAAAGTTTTAAAAATACCATTTAAATAGATAATAACTGCTACACTTTCAGATCTGACGGTTAATTAAGCAAACAGCATTAACTTTGCTGATAGCATATAATTCCTGGTGCTTCTTACAATCTATGGCTTTGTTCCCCTGGCTGTATGAAGGCTTATCCTAAAATAACTCTTTCGTAATTATGGTTAAAAGGTAGATTGCCTTTGTTTTCAATAGACAAGCTAAAAAATAGGACTGGTTTGCTTGGGATGATCAGCATTCTCTCTTTATTTCCTGTTTCTCTGTTTCATTATTTCACTCCTTGTCCTTCTTTCTGCCAGGTTTCAAGAGGAAGGAGTTCAGGGGTAAACTTGCAATCGCCATTACAGCCAACTTTATCAACAGGAACACCACCGCAGAGGCCAAAGTAGAGGAGATCAGTGGAGTAGCCTTTATCTTCAACCAGAAGTTCTTTCTTGACCTCAAAGAGGAGACAGGTGGGAAAAAGGCATTGTCAAGCTGCCACATTTAAGCTTTTTGAATGGGGATAGCCCACAGAATATGCGAAATACAGAGAAAATACCTGATCAAAAAATTGTTCTCAATGATTTGGTGAGTTTAACAGTAAGTTTATGTTTTGTTCTGTTTACTCTGACTGTAATCATGTAATTTTCTTTGAATATTTTCTCAACCTCTCAACAAACTAGAAGTTGGCACAGTAATATGTTATGCAGAAAAGACATTGATTGGTTAGAGTCAGTCACTCTTAACAATTAGAGGGATCCACCACAGTGGGATGTCTTGTTGGTACATTTCAAAAAGTTGTGGCCATATTGAAACCATATCATTTCTTGCAGGCATCGATCTGGAGAACATTGTGTACTACAGGGACAACACACATTACTTTGTCATGACTGCCAAGAAACAGAGCCTGCTGGACAAGGGAGTTGTCATCAATGTAAGCAGATCATATTAAGCTTAATTTTGATTTAAATCACCAAAATTTTTTGAGGTCTGGCAGCACTTAGGAGGTCAAGAACCAGGCTAGTTGTATAAATTTCAGTATACATCCTTTTTATTATCTCACACATTTTTTTATATATAGTGAGGCTTTTATTTAAGATCTGTGTGCAGCATTACTAAAAACTCTATGGGAACAGATCATAAAGCAATTAATCTTGGTCTGTTAGAAATGCTAAGCTGACTGTCATGCTTCTGTTTCAAAAGGATTACATAGACATCCAGATGCTGCTGAGCAGTGAAAATGTCAACCAGGAGGCACTTCTGTGCTACGCCCGAGAGGCTGCTGACTTTGGCACCAACTATCAACTTCCTACTCTTGATTTTGCCATGAACCACTGTGGGCAGCCAGATGTGGCAATGTTTGACTTCACAAGCATGTACGCCTCAGAGAATGCTGCTCTGGTCAGGGAGAGATTTGGACACCAGCTGCTGGTGGCACTGGTTGGCGACAGTCTGCTAGAGGTAAGAAGAAGCAAGCTGTATCATGTGAGTTTAGGGAGTTTTGAGAAGCCATGACTGCCCTAGAAAATATTACGAAATCTGGCAGTCATGGCTCATATGCCCCGGTTCTTCCTGCCAGATGCTGCAGAGTGAAAAGTGTGAAATAGGAGGGAAGGGTCAGTTGCAGTACCAGCAATTGTGGTTTGATTTATTGTCCTGTTCCAGTATTGTATATGATCTACTCCACCTCCTCTCTCTTTGAAGATTAATTGTTGTTGATGTTACCAGTAGTCACTGCAGTAGAGAGAGTGTTGTTAGAGAGAAGTTAGAGGTAGCTGTAAGAAGTTAATTTTTTTGTACTTATTATTTTTCTTTTTTTGTAAGCACTGAAAATGATTTATCCCCATGTTTTTCTGTTTTTCTTTTTTCCCTTTTATTTATCCATTATATTTTTATTCTTATTTTGTAAAGGACATCTATGCAATACACTCAAAAATGTATTTGCCTTGCACTGATGCCCTATCTTCTGAGTATTTATAGTGTAATGCTTACATCATTATATGTATATTATACAGTGTCTGTCTATGTTAGATCATATGTAATGTTTTTGGGGGTTTTTTGCCTGACCAAAAAAAAAGTATGTGAAAATGTCTCAAAATCATGAAAGCATATCCCTAACAATGATTTTGTGCTGCTAACTGTTTATTTACACACACATATATATATATATATATATGTATATATATATATATATATATATATATATGTATATATATATGTATATATATATATATATATATATATATATATATATATATATATATATAGTGTGTATATATATATATATATATATATATATATATATATATATATATATATGTGTTTATATATATATATATAAATATATATATATATATATATATATATATATATATATATATATATATATATATATATATATACATGTGTATATATATACATGTGTATATGTGTGTGTGTGTGTGTGTATATATATATACACACACACACATATACATACATTAACACACACACACAGTTGTATTTGCTTATGTGATATTTGTTCATGTGTAGCCCTTCTGGCCAATGGGGACGGGTTGCGCCAGAGGCTTCCTGGCTGCCTTTGACACGGCCTGGATGGTAAAGAGCTGGGCTCAGGGTCGGACAGTTCTGGAGGTGCTAGCAGAGAGGTACACACACACACACACACACACTTATGAGTGTTTTGTGTTTAGACACATGCAGTCTGGATATGCTGTATTCATACTTATAATAAAAAAAACTATGTTATAGAAACAGCACCATGTGCCTTGTACTATGTACTTTGTTTCTTTAGGGAAAGTATTTATAGGCTACTCCCACAAACAACACCAGAGAACATCGTCAAAAACTTTGAACAATACACCATAGACCCTGGAACTCGATATCCCAACCTCAACTCCTCATGTGTCAGGCCACACCAGGTGAGAGAGCATACTCACTGACAAAATAAGATTCTTACTATCTGCCCTTAGGATTTGGATTAATTTTTAATAAATATGCAAAACTTCTTGAAAGTCTCGATTTTTAATCATTTTTCCTTTCCCTTTCTGTTTCAGGTGCGTCACTTGTACATCAGTGGAGGGCTGAATTCCTGCTCTCTTGAGCGTGCTGCTACGATAAGACGGCCTGTCAATCTCAGCAGACGAGGTAAGTTTAACAGGAACTAGCGCATTCCCATGTTTTGTTATGACTCCGCGCTGGCACAACCGTGGCAAGAGGCTTTATATTTTCTTGTCCATCCCATTCTCATGAATGGGATATCTCAGGAATGCCCTGAGGGAGTTATTTCATATTTGGCACAAACGTCAGCTTGTACTTAAGGATGAACGGATTCGATTTTGGTGGTCAAAGGTCACAATAACTTTGACCTCACAAAACACATTTTAGGAGAAAATTTCACCCAAATGTCTAATAGAGTAAAATGACAAAATACTAACATTTCATATCCAAAAGTTCAAAGTTCAACTTAACTTTGACAACATAATATTCTGCGAAAACATTTATCTGGTCATTATTCAACACCATAACTCAGGCACAAAAGGGGAGACTGAGACCCTGTTTCCTTCAACTTGACTGGTTGGTGGAGGCATACAACCCCAAAGCGGTAATTCTGCTTTTTATGAATCTCCAATTCAGAGCTTGCAAAGACTGACTCATCTCTATATTATCCAGGGTAGTGATCTGACTGGTTGATAGGGTTTCTTCAATTCTGTGACTTTAAAAGGATCCACATATTAACATTCTTGCATATATCTCTCCTTTCAATTTCTTCTCACAGAAGTAGTCAAGGACTTGAATTAGTTTCTCAGTTTAGGGAATAAGTTAGTATCCAAGCTTTTATTTTTACATTTGGTATAGGAGGAATCTTTAAAAGAACAGTCAAACACATATATCTTGCTGTCCTAGCTCAACATTACTTCATGTAATCACAACATTTTGAAAGGTTTATGAATGATGAAATGTCATGAGTGATGAAATGTCTGGGGCAAGCTATGGGTATCGGTATATATGTGCTAAAATTTGTAACAAAATTTTATCTACGTCTGCTGATATCAAAGTCTGATTACATCTTTATCGACAGTAAAGATAGAAGCTCTATGTGCTGAGCTGAGCTGAACTTTAATTAAAGTAACTTGAGACATCTTTGTCTGGATACGAACGTATATCTGGACACAGCTGTGTACATATCTCAGCACCAGCTCCCACCATTTCTGTCATGGCTCATACATGATTCACACATTTCTGTGGGTTTTCTAACACCCCCTGCATTCCCCAGATAAGTTATTTTAGGAATATTTTATTTAAAAATATAACTTCAAATGTTTCTTTGGTAGAGTCAGAGATCAGACCAGCAAGGCTTCTTACCTGGTGCCAAAAACAGACGGAGGGCTACAGGAATGTGACGATCACAGATCTGACATCTTCTTGGCGAAGTGGCATCGCCCTCTGTGCCCTCATCCACAGGTTCAAACCTCAGCTGATGTACGTACACTCAACAGATAATACCAGTATCTCATCAACATCATCTTATGTGTTTACAGTATTCAATGCATATGTACATTCACATGAGGAAACCATTTTTTTAAAAAAAGAAAAAAGAAATCTGTGCTTTGTAACAACTGGCTGTGTGGAAATTCATTTGTTATGGTTGTGTTTAAATATGCTTGACGTGGAGAGAAACTGTTTGATCTATCTGTCTTTTCTGTCGCGCTCTCTACCTCTTCTTCACAATGTTTAAAACATTTGAACTTTTTTAGAGCGCTGATAGAGGTGAAAAAGACTTCATACATAGCTGTCCTATGTAGCTGGTAGTATAGGTTGCAAGAAGAGAAGTTTTCAGAGTTCAGGTTTGCACATTGAACAAATTTCTATAAGTTTTGTCCATGAGCATATCAACTCAACTGAAATAAACACAGGTGGTTACAAAACCAGTATTCATGTGTATCCTCCAGAAAGTATTGTTATTGAGAAGTATTTCTAAGTAATGCTGATCTGGAGCCACAGAACTCGTGTAAGATTTAGTGTGCTTTGGAATGAACTCACAGGAAAATTTCCTCCTTCTTCCTTGCACTTCTAATGGTTCGATTCCCTTACACAGCATGGATTTAGTCAGTGCAACTGGGTTAGTACATTTACAAATCTAATTATATCCTCTCACTCTTTAATTATTGCCTTCATACCTAGCCACATGCCGCTACAATTTCATGTGGTCCTGTGAGTTTCCAGGAACCACTGGCATTTTTCCCCTCCCCTCCTCCATATGCACGCCTGTCAGCAGAGCAGACTGCAGAGAGGGGAGCAGGTTCATAGAAAAGAAAGAAAAAGTTGAACGACTGAGCCTCTGTACTGAGTTTGTGTGTACTGCTGCTAGGTTACTGCTGTCTTCCTTACATTACTTCTGATGGCAACTGCATACTGTCAGTGTAGGCAGAGACATCAGAGCTTTTCTTCTCTCCCATTAGAAGTTATTTGCTGCCAATTTTTTCCTGCAATGTAAGAGAGAAGTTCTTCTGCAGAGTTGAAATTTAGTGAAAAGTACGTTTTTTTTGCTGATGTCATTGTTTTCATATCAGTGTGCATATTATGTTACGCTCTGCTCACTGTCAGTCACCGACATGTGGAGATGAAAGCCTGTTAGGACACAGTCTCAGCTATAAGCCTCGCTATTACATTCCTGTCTCGATATTCAGGGAATCTTTAATAGCTATGATACATAAAGGCCTAGATTTTACAAACAGTTATAAGTGAAAAATGTAATATGAGAAACATCATTATGTAATCACTGCAGACTGATCAGGGGAAATGTAAATCAGTCACAGACAAAAGAAAATGCTCTAAAACTGACAACTCAGAATGAATCACCACAAAAATTCAAAAACTAATATAGGCTGGCACTCTGTATTACTACAACCCTTAAATCCTGAATCTTTTTTTAATTCTTTTCTTCCATCAGAGATTTTGATTCATTAAATGGAGAAGACCATGCTGCAAACCTCCAGCTGGCTTTTGACATCAGTGAGCGGGAATTTGGAATCCAATCATTCACGTCTGTGATGGAGCTGAGTGCAGAGGAGGAGCTGGATAAGACCCGAATGATCACTTACCTGTCCAAGTTCTATGAGCTCTTCCGTGGAACACCTCTACCTGCATCGGGTAATATATTTGACTCCACTCGGCTGTACTCTGTTCTACTGTATTGTACTGTATTCTGTTCTGCTTTTCTTTACTTGACCCAGCTCAGCTCAGTTCTGCTTTACTCTGCAGTACTCTACTCTACTTGACCTGTTTTTAGATATAGATGCCTATTTCGAACCATAGCGTTGGACTGCAGTAGTTTGAGATTTTAGACAACATAAAACATCCACCTGTCTCATCAGAAGAGCTATGTATTTAGTGTTTGCCTATGTTGTGTTATTTAACCTCAGAAAACTACTTACCTTCCTCTTACATAAAGTTGAGTGATTAAGTATGGCCTGACTTTTTTATGGGAATATTCCTTTTCATAAATGTAGTAACTCTTTTTTTCAAGACCATTCACATAACTTTCCCAATCTGTAAGGGCATAATGCAATGATGTTATCTGACATTTATGGCTGTGCGCTGTGGAAAATATGAAAACTCTAATGCAATCATGTGTTATACTACAGGGTCCAGAGGAGTGGATGAAAACAATGAAGATTATCCATCTAAGGAAGTCAGGAGTAATAATAATGTGCTCAATCTTGCAGTGCCCAGGAAAAGGGTACCAAAGGTAACTCCATACTAAAACTTAAATCTGATAGACACAGTTTTTCATTGTCAAAAGAGTCTTTATTTGTGCACCTTATAGCTTGTTTGAAACTTGTCCTTATTATTCTATTCTATTTATTCATTTACTATTATTACATAATATTTAATACTTACATTATTTCCTTGCTCTGTACTTTTAGGATGAAAAGAGGTCAGACGGTACAGATCCTACTTACAAAAGGAGACGAAAGTTCTGTTATTTGGAAGAGGTTTGTTATTAGATTACTTTTAATCTCAAACTAATCATGATGTGGGACTAAGATCTGTTTTCTGTCTCTCTTCAGGCTACAAATCTGTCCAATAATGGCTCCTCAGTGCGAGAGGGTCAGGATCCTAAGGAAAATAAAGTGCGCTCAATGGCTACTCAGCTGCTGGCGAAATTTGAAAGCACACCCAGCTACACCGCCCGCAAAACACAGGTAAAAACACGTGTTAAATAACGGCCTGTGGATTTTATTTATTTTATTTTACATTAGTAGGAAGATAGCATTCATTGTAGTCATTTAAGGATATAAGTATATTCGTATTGTTTGTATATACGTTATTTATGTATCTTCATTTATTTATCTACCTACAGACATGTCAGATGTCTAAGAATGTCTACAGAAGGTTAAAAATGGCTGTTTGTCCTCTTTTTTCATGGAATATAAATTTTTTAAATGTCCCTTCTTGAGAGCTGGAGCTCTGACAGTGGTCTGTGGTTGTAATCTAAAAAACTTTCCTTTTCCTAATGCTCCAAAAGTCTCTTTTCTTTTCTGTTATTTTCAGAATTTAATCTTTTCTGCCTCTTCTGTTTTTGTGCCTTTGTATTAACTGTCTTCCTAACATTTTCTTCAAAATCTCAGTCAGACTGTGAGAGGTCCTCCCCACTGCAAACTCTTGACCTGCACATAAAACTCAGGCCTCCAGTCCCACCTAAACCTCCTCCTGAGATACAGGTAGTTGGTAGTAGCGAGACGTCTTTTAAGACACTCTGACCATACAAACAGTTGTATTTCTATGCTAATCCATCCTACTGTCCCAACAAACAAATATATGGCGCACAAAAACTCTGAAACAAACACACACACTTGTATCTGAAATACATACAACACCCATGTCCAAAAAAAATAATTTGACTAAAAATAGGAGTTTGCATATTTAACAGACCGTACCGGTGGTTTTTATATTCTTTAGTCTTGACTGACTTAGACCCTAATTTCACTCTAGAAACTAAGTAAATGTGATCTTGTTGCGTGTTACTGCAGTTGTATCTAGCAACAGAAACTAGACCTGTGCTAGATTGATTGATTGATTGGTTTGTGCAATTCAGTCTAGCATAAAACCAGATTGAAATCACAAAAAATGAAATACAATTATGAAAATACAGTGATACATCTCTGTAATACTGGAAACCATGGAAATTATGCAACAGATCTTCTGCATTGATATTTTAATTTCTATATTCCTCCAGTTCAGAGTTTAATATAGCTACCTCTTCGGAGGGAAAGTAACTAATTACTAGATCACATCCCACAGAGGTTGCTGTCCATTTTTTGAAAAGCAAGAAATATGCCTGGTAATTAGAAACCACTACAGTATAGGCTTGTGTATTATTTCCTGAATAAACTTGACAAACCAGGTAAAAACAACCCTTCCTCAGAAGTGCAACTGCTGAAGTTAAAGCATTGTATTGAGGAGCTAAGCTTTTGGAAAGCCATACCCATAAGGCAAACACGTGTGTCAAGAAGGATGAGAATAATGTGAATTTCATTTAAATTTAGCTGTTGGCTATTGACTTGCAGGTCTCAGGTGTCACACTGCCCCCTCAGTTCTTTAGTGCCCCAAGAAGAAAAGTCTTGAAAACCATTCCTTTGTGCTACTGCATTAGCATAGGATGGTTACATAACTTTGGCAAAACATGAAGCAGGCAGATATTCACTATAATGGATTACCTATGCATGTTGATATTCATGCTGTGCTAGCATGTTCAACGCCTGCCAGGAGGGTAGGAAATCAATCTGAAAGCTTGCAGTATGCTTTGAAAGTGGCTGGAAACCCTGTAAAGTGTTTTTGATTTGTAGTTAATTGACTGAAGCATATAAAACTACCTGTATGGTTCTCTGCAGTTTCTGAGTGAAGGAAAAATAAAAATAAATCTAAGCTCTTCACTGTTTGGTTGCTTGATGGGCAAACAAAGATACCTCTTCTCACAGTGCACTACTGTATATTATCCCTTTCAGTTTGAAGTCAATATAAGAAAAGCAGCAGAGCAGTTAGTCCGCCTGCCACCAAAGACTCTGCCCAAACCCAAGCTCCAGCCTCAGTCCCAGCATCCATTTTCCATAGTCAAGCTGAGACATGTTGATCAAACACAAACTGAAACCAAGCCCAAGCCTCAGCCTGAGAGTGCAGACCCCCCTGCCTCTTCTCCCTCCTGCCACTCAGCAATCCAATTCATGTCAAGAATCCTCCAGCGCCTCAGGGAAGTGGATGAACACGTCTCTGAGGTGAACACTCTCTCTTCTGTCATATCCCTTAACTTCTTTCTTCTGTTGTTTGCTCTGTCCTCTTGCTAAACTATTGTGCATGTTTATGGTCTGATCTCCAAGAAGGCCCTTGAGTGAATTTTGATTATATATAATACCCTGATTATACATTTGGGCTTATGTAATGTGTAGTCAGATGGTTGAAGTCAGTCCCTAATTATCCACCCTGACAAAAATGGAAAGAGCAGGCCTGCAGACCTGGCACAGGCTGAGGCAGACACAGTCAGATTATTGGTCAGCCTGAGCCCATGTGGCGCAGGTTGGCCAGGGCCAAGCTGCAGGCACAGGCTTAGGTCTGCAAATAAGCTTTTTTGATTATTCAGATTTGCAAAGGCCTGGCTGCATTGGCTCAGATCAGCACAGCAAAATTGTTCAGCTTATCATGTCATTTAGTGTAGAACTGAGTTTCGGGTTTCTTTTTGAGAAATGGTGATGTGTGTCTTTTCAAATGCAGTTTGACCTGTTATTAAAATACAGGGAAAGGACATATTGGTGAAGATGACTAGATGAAGATGGTTCATTTTACTTTTGTTAGCTGGTTAGTTTTAAAACCTGACCATTGTTCCTCTTTGTTAGTGGAGCTTGTCTGTGTTTTGTCAGACTTCTCCTTACATATAAGATAAATAGTGTTTTTGACAGATGCACCTAAGAGTATGAATAAATGTGGGGTTTTTTTAGAGCTCTGTTGAATGTTACATATTGTGTTTACCTCGCTATAAGTTTTGATCGCAAGACTGCTTTCATAGCTTACACAATGCTGCCAACTGACATATACTGTATGATAACAGTTTTATTATTAAAGACATAGTTTTAGGAAATCTGCTTTTTTCTTTCTTGCTGAGAGATGGATGAGAAGATTGATGCCACTCTCATACATGTGTGTTAAGTGCAGAGCTTTGGTCAGGAGATGATTAGCTTACCTTAGCATAAAAGATTGGAGGCAAGGGGAAACAGATAGTCTAACTTTCCATAAGGTTCAGATATATTCTTCTCAAAAACTGACTCTGTAACAGGAAATGTCTAATTTGCTTAATTCATTTGACAGACGACAGTTTGTGACTTTAGGGAGAGTTACAGTACATACTGCAACTATATTCTGGCTAACAGCAGCCGGGTGCAGTGACTTCCCATAGTGATGTTACCAAGCCGCTGCACAGTGCAGTGGGTGTTTTGATGAACGGTTGACTTTAGATATGCTGATAAGTGGATTTTTCAACTCTAGAAGCAGACAGAAACAGCTAGCCTGGCTCAGTCCAGTCTTTTTCCCCAAGCTAGGCTAACCACCCTCTGGCTGTAGCGCCATACTTAAAGTACAAGCATGAGATTGCTATTGACTTTTTAAATCCACTAATAACAAAATTGAAAGGGAAACAATTCTAAGTTGCTGTCCTCATCATTTTGTCCATCACTGTATTATCAGTATGTAGATAATATAATTTTCTGTGTTGAATCCTTGTTAGTTAATCTTGAATTTGTTCTATGAAATTTGGCTTTGATTCCCTTAAGCCTTAAAGACTTGATACTTATCTATGTGATTCATTAATGTAGATATTTTTTGGCTTAACCAATGTATTTCTCTGCCGGGACTGTGTGGCCGTCTCAGTTTTCTGTTCCACTACAGTATGAGTAACAACATCAAGTAGCGTGTGAAATGAATGTAATAAGGCCGCCTGCTTCCCACACAGCGACGTTATTGTTCTCCTCCCAGCAATACACACTTAGCTGTCAAATCCTTATTCTTATTAGGAAAGCAGAACAGAAAGGTCTTTCATTGTTTAACTGTGTAGAGCTCATTAAGTGGATATTAATCTACCTAATTATGTCTACACAGAGAAAGATCCCCATTAGTTGTTGGGAGAATGTGTCTCACTGTACTGAGGGGGTGAGACTGATATTTTTTTTTTGTGCCTGTGCTCCATGTCATGCTGCAGAAAAAAGCTCATACAAAACAGACTAGAGAGTTTCACGCAAAGAGTATAAAGGAAAAAGCTGTTCATCTTAGTGGGTTGTTCTCAGGAGACCACTCTGCTGTACTCAAGGTGACTATCTCAAGCCTGATCTGTGCCCCCACCCTGGTCTTGTGTTTTGCACTACCTGCCCCTCACAGTGTGTTTTTGTGTGTGGAAACACATCATGTTTGGGATCAAAAGTGTTGCATGCAGCCATTTTCCTCATTCATCCATTATTTTGTTCACCATGGATTTTTTTTTTTTTTACTTCGATACACTTACATGCAGGAAATTCTGTGATGACAATTAAACTTTTTTTTTAGACTTTTTCTTTAATTGAGGAAAGACTTAAAGCAGCTTAATATATTTTTATAATAGCAATCTTTTGAGTGACAATGTGAAAACAATTTGACAATGTGAAAGGAGTTAGTCTCCTAAATCTGTAGTTGTCTTTATGGAACTTTATACAGGGTTTAAGCAAATTAGCAGTAAGTAGTGTGGCCTTTATGCAGCCAGTTTTCTTCTTGTTTTTCTATAGTTGATATGTTTTCTTTTTTTCATCCATACCTTAACAATACTTTATTTAAAAAAACACAGTCTTAACCACACCATTGTTTTAAAGAATTTCAAAATGTTTTAACTGGATGTCAAAATTGTCATTCAGTATAATCCAGAGTTTGGGGAAAATGTGGCAGTAGTGTAAAGTGCTTTGAGTGATTGCTAAGACCCAAGTGTAGTCCATCTTCATCTTTCAGCCTATTTTAGTCACCAACCTTGACCGGCGTAACCCACCATTGGGTAAATAATTTGTCACTTTAACATGATCGCTATCCTTATACTAGATGTAATGGTTTTGGATGTAGTACAAGTAGATGGTACTATATTCTCTATTCTCACACCAGGGAAAAAAAAAATCTAGATCGTGAACCTCAAATCTCAGTCCTCTTGTTGTTTATCTGCCTAAACCTGTTTTGGTATTGGAACATCCTTCCCTTCCTTTAATATACAGCATAAGAGGAGGAAGAAACATTTTTTTTTAAGTTATACCTATGGTGACTGGCCTTTTCCATACTGTATACACAGAACTGGTTTCTGGTAGAGACAAATCTCAAAATGTCATAGTCAAACACCTTTTAGCAAGATTTCTGTTTTCTAGCGATTGATTTAATTAAATTCAGTTGCCAGTTGAGTTTTATCAGTAGTATATCTGACTTGCCTTCTCTAACTATCTTTCCTCTAGGCTGGACGTTAGTGAGTAGTTGAAAAGGAGCCTGAGAGTGTAGGCTTTAAAGTGAAGATGATGACCACTGTCTCAGAAAATGACCCAAAACCCTAACACAAACATTAATTTCTCACACTGTCACTCTCCCTGCATATAATACCCACCTGTGTCTCTACCCAGCATGCCAACACCTCCAAGAGGAAATAACTGAACACAGAGTTAAAATGTCTACCAAAAACTAATGTGACCTGACCAAATATATTGTCAGGTTTCTTGCTGCAAACAGATAACCATAGCAGTTAAAAAAAAAAGAAAAGCAGACATGATCTTATTGCGTTTTTACTGACATGTTATATTGATATCTTCAAAGATGGTAAAAGTATTATCCATATTATCAATATGAAGCTGTCTGAATATGGCTAAGGGGAGGCAATGATTTAAAGGAAGGTTAGAATCAGTGTTACGCAAGTGTGTTTGTTTTTTCCATCATGAATCTGATTTTACTCCCAGGGCGGCCCGGTGCGACGGGCGTTCCCCCAGTCGGGTGACAAGTGCCACTCATGCGAGAGGCGTGTTTATATGGTGGAAAGGGTCTGCGCCGAGGGGCTCTTCTTCCACAGGGAGTGTTTTCGCTGCTCGACCTGCAGCTCGGCTCTGCGACAGGGGGCGCACACTTTCGACTCTGAGCAAGGTTTGTATTTTCAAAAGGTGGGGCCACATATCCCTTAAAAAGATCCAAGATCAGCATTAGGTTGGTTTTGCTGACACAGTTTGTCCTGACATTTGCTGTTTTTTTTGTTTTTTTTTTAATTTTACAGGGAAATTGTACTGCAAGCTGCACTTTGATCAACGAAACAATGGGACAAACCTACGGAGGAATTTCTCTCTACGCTCAGTGAGTACCTTCTTTTCATGCGTCTCTAACAGTACCTATTGTAAAAAGTCTAAGTTCTCTGTCTGTCATATCCTCTGTCTTAGAATCGTTATGGAGTTGGAGTGCAGGACCAGTGTGTTGCTGATGGACAAAGCTCCCAGTCCAGCAGCACGGCAGAGCTGCAGAGTCCACCTGCAGCAGGTACCTTCAGGTCATTCTTAAGGAAACGGTTGAGCTGGCCCCTGAGCATGACTCGTGCTGTGTGTAACGCCCCCTGGTATCTGTCCTACCATGTGCGTAGTACAGCACAGGCCCTTGTCGGCAACCTGAGGGACAACGCCCAGGACTATACATTCCTGTATGAGCTACTGAGCATGAGCTTGCCCCTGCTGTTTGTTTTACATGAGGTACTGCTGCAGATGTACACGGAGGCTGTGCCTGATGGGCCAAGCTCTTTACAGCTTCTACTGCTGTGGCTGCAGGAGCAAATCGGGCACCGGCTCATCTAGACAATCAGCAGATGCCAGCTGTTAATATTTAACCTTGTACATCATGCCAAACTCCATGAAATCGGTGGCTGAGGTGCACATTATCTCGAGTGTTTTTCTCATATTATCATTTGTAGCTGGGCACAAGCACCTTTATAATGTTTACTTGCCTTTTATGACAAGACTTTAGTAACAATGTGTTAGATGTATTTGTGCATCAGCCAAAGAAAAAAGACTGAAGGTTGCTTGTGCAACTTTTTGCATTTTACTACAGAGGGTTGGGATAGTTTGTCGGATAATGACAGCTGTGGCAGATAACGTTGCAGTGGTAAGATGTGGAATACAGTAGTTGTAGGGTTAGAATAAATTAAAAAGAATAGAATAATAGTAGTTAAAATGCAAATAAGATAAAACAGGCTACAGTCAGTGCCTTAAGGACTTGAGACTGCTGAAATGTCCAATCATCATTGCTGTAGAATTGAACCTTTTACAAACTGTCTTGGAAAATGGATCCTGCAGTTAAAGTTTCTTAACTCAGGTTATGACTGACTGACTTGATGCACTTTATCTTTGGGAACTACCTTGTGGATGTAGCAGAAAACTGTCACATTGGATAAAAGCCTGGTCTCATGTTAATGCTAAATACCAGGCAAGGCTGTTTTATTTTTTATAATTTTACAATTTTCTCATTATGTTTTTATAGTATTACCACTCTGTTTACTTTAATTAACTGCTTTTTATTGTTTTGGGTTTTTCTCCCCATGGATGACACCAAAAAATCTTCCAGAGCTTGTTGAGTCTTTGGACTCTGAGTATTTAGTTTTACTTTGCTGCCATCTACTGTTGACTCTCAGAAAATTCATGACAGCAAAATAAAATACCCTGCTCTTCTCCCTGTATAACACTAGAAGCAATTACGCCTTAAATAACATATCTATGAAATGATCAGATTTACTGTAGACAATAGAAGCTGGTGAGCATGCTGTGATGTTCTTGACTGTGCTTGCCACTCTTGCCATTATTTTAAAGCATGTTGTTGGAAGATCAACTGCAAACCTCTTTGACTGGAAGCAATGCAGCTGCTTCCTTTTCATATACTTTATCTAATGATGCTTATGAAGCACTTTAGAGTTGTTTAGAGTTTTTTGTTTAACTTCAGAAATATTTGATGATTATTGTTTTCTGAAACTTCAGGCATTATTTAAAGTGTTTATGGCATGATACTGTGTGCTGGGTATTAAATATGATGTTTATGGTTTGTTATCAGCTCCTAATATTTCATGTTGAATTAATGAATCTGCAAATAATATGAGGTAGATGCTTTGTTGCCAGTTCAGTGCAGGTGGAAAACTTCAGTGTTTTAAAATACCAAAGAAATGTTTTCATACACACTGACTGGACTTTTATGATACAACCGTTATACATTTATTTAACAAGATGATAGTCTTGCAAGCTGTAACATGTACAGTGGTGCCAACATACAAGTATCTTTCTTCATTATGAATGTCAGTATTTTGTGTTATCAATCCATAAACATTTTTTACTTCTCTGCATTCAGCTTTTTTTTTTTTATGTACATCTGTATATTCTCCATGATCTAGAACATGTTTCTCTTTCCCTCCCATCAGCTGGAGCCTTTTATGCAGTGTGTGAGACAACTGGATGGTTAGGAGAAATTACATTTTGAAGGTGATCACCTGCATGGTCACATTGGTTGTGTGTCATAATTGTGATGTGGCTGCAGATACTGACAATATATAACTGATATACAACATTTACAATGCTGAAATACTTAAAGATTTTGCTTTAGATTTAGCGTTGAGGTTATGCTAAAAGTGCTAAGTGAAAGGTTTCAGTGTTTGATCTTTGAGCTGTTATGGGAATGAATTAGTACTAACTTAGCTTGATTTGAGATGTCTTGGTTGTTGCCCACATGTCAGAGTTTGACTAATTAATCCATTAATGAATAATGAAGTGGAACTAAATAGCAGTTCAATCTGATTATCAGGCTAGATTTCAGGATTAATCAGGTTTAATTCCAGCCTATTTATGCACTTAAGTGAACGTATTTGTCCTAAAACATCTGCATTTTAAACCAAAGTCAGCAAAATATATCTGACTAACAACTTTGGTGACTTTTAACCAGTAGTTGACAAAACCATTTTCACAAGGTCCATCCAGTAGCTGTTGTAAAATCTTCCTCACCAGGTGGAGTTGATGAGTAGATGTTCAAATCTTTTTTTTTTTTTTTTTGCACTTCCAGTTTACAGTTTTAGAAATTTCTGTTTTCAAGGTCAAAAATGAAGTTTCCAGTTTGAATTTAAAGCCAACTTGCATGTGTTCCGAAAATGAAATTTTGAATATCTGCATGTTAATTCTGCTTAAGAAGATACAGTGCAATTTAAAGCTCCAGAGCAGTTGCTGTACTGAAGTGGACGTTTCGGTGAGTTTGCTTTGTCAGCTACTGTTAACCAGGTCAAGATTAAGCTGTCAAATTCAACAATTTAACAGCATTTTCTTGAATTACCTGTGTCCCAGTGACCTCATTATGCAGTTTAAAGAGGAACCACTGTTACAAATCAAAGTCTTTGGGAGTAGATCAGCATACAGTACTGTTCAAAATAATAGCAGTCCAATGTGACTAACCAGATTAATCACTGTTATTAGTATATTTTTTATTGCTACATGGCAAACAAGTTACCAGTAGGTGCAGTAGATTCTCAGAAAACCAACAAGACCCAGCATTCATGATATGCACGCTCTTAAGGCTGTGCAATTGGGCAATTAGTTGAAAGGGGTGGTATGTGATAAATAGGCCCAACTCCATAGTAGGAGAAACATGCCCATATCATGATGCTTGCACCACCACGCTTCACTGTCTTCACTGAGTACTGTGGCTTGAATTCAGATTTTGGGGGTCGTCTCACAAACTGTCTGTGGCCCTTGGACCCAAAAAGAACCATTTTACTCTCATCGGTCCACAAAATGTTCCTCCATTTCCCTTTAGGCCAGTTGATGTGTTCTTTGGCAAATTGAAACCTCTTCTGCACATGCCTTTTTTTTTAACAGAGGGACTTTGCGGGGGATGCTTGTAAATAGATTAGCTTCACACAGACGTCTTCTAACTGTCACAGTACTTACAGGTAACTCCAGACTGTCTTTGATCATCCTGGAGCTGATCATTGGCTGAGCCTTTGCCATTCTGGTTATTCTTTGATCCAATTTGATGGTTGTCTTCCATTTTCTGCCATGTGTCTCTGGTTTTGCTCTCCATTTTAAGGCATTGGAGATCATTTTAGCTGAACAGCCTATAATTTTTGCACCTCTTTATAAGTTTTCCCCTCTCCAATCAACTTTTTAATCAAAGTACGCTGTTCTTCTGAACAATGTCTTGAACGACCCATTTTCCTCAGGCTTTCAAAGAGAAATGCATGTTCAACAAGTGCTGGCTTCATTCTTAAAAAAGGGGCCACCTGATTCACACCTGTTATTTTCACAAAACTGATGACCTCACTGATTGAATTCCACACTGCTATTTTTTTGAACACACCCCTTTCAACTAATTGCCCAATTGCACAGCCTTAAGAGTGTGCATATCATGAATGCTGGGTCTTGTTGGTTTTCTGAGAATCTACTGCACCTACTGGTAACTTGTTTGCCATGTAGCAATAAAAAATATACTAATAACAGTGATTAATCTGGTTAGTCACATCGGACTGCTATTATTTTGAACACTACTGTATGTGAAAAGAGTTATAAAAAGAATTTTATGGTTACAGAGGGAGCTGCCTCAAGTCTGTTAAAAAGCTTCTACTGACACTGACATCACTTGAGTGAGTGACAGTTTGGTCTGAATACTATAAGTTGAGGAGGGAGGAGACTTAATGCAATAACAAAGACAATATCCCAGATTCTGCAGCATTAATTTTGAGATATGTATTTTTTTAACTGTTCATCATGTGCTAATCAGTTTTATAGGAGTGGGTTGCTGAATCGGTAAACTACTTGATTCAAACCCTGAACATGAAATAAAAACAAACCAAAGTTATTGCCAAACTCTCCTAGGCCCTTTACCTTCACCTGCTGGTCTGGCAAAGTCTTAAAAAGCATTGATTTCAGTTTCCTCAAAATAAGGCCTTAGACGGTATTAAAGAAGTCTTTAGTCTCATTGGGGCATCACATTTTTTCAATAAATTGTTTTTGATAGTGATTTTAGCAAAAACTAGATGAAAAATCTCCATCAATGTTCCAGGGCTTTGATGTTATGTAAAATTCATGTGGGCGGTAAATGAATAGCTTAGGTTTTAATTGCTTAAAACAGCCATCCATTTTCTGCTGATCATCTAGGTCCAGGTCATGTTTAATGATTAATGACATTATTAGAAATTATTGTATTATTGTACATACAACTCAGAGGAAATCAAAAAAAAATGTGATACAAATGTAATTAAATTAATGTACTTTGTAAATAATTTTAGCTTTTATCATCCCTATTGACAGGGATGATGGGATTTCACTGATATATTTCATTTTTTGGACATTAGGACTATGAAATTAAAATGATACTAAATTGCAGCGGACATGATTTAAATAAGGTCTTTAAAAGTGCTAAGCTCATCTTGGTAAGTGCTGCCTCTGACTCTTCACAAGATTCTCTCATTCGATGGAGAAGAAGAAAACAACTTACAACCTATTTATTTTATTATCAGAGTTCTTGTGGAATAAGTAAAAAACTTTGGGCAGCGAAAACCAAAAGGTAAGAGAAAAATAAGGGCGGATAAAATTAAGTTGCCCTCATCACTGCCACAGCCCCTGAGCAAGGCCTTAAAAACTACCACCTGCTCCAGCAGAGCTGCTCAGAAGCCAGTTACATTTCCCTGATGACCTGACAACAGCAGCGAAGAACCACTTAAATTTTGCACACAAAGGTGCAATACGGCACCATTCAGAGAAACTTTCTCTTGCTGTGTGCACACCGACCTCTGAAACTTTATGTTTTCATGACGTAACAAGACAAACGCTGCATAATGAAACACCGTAATGGCATTTTCTCCGCCTCCTCGCAAGTAAAGTAAAATGAAAAGGTTCATCCACCTCGTGTTAGAGGCTTTTCAGGAATGCACTTAGAGCTCAGAGGACTGAACCTTCACTGACTTACATGTTTGTGCTTCTAAAAATGTCCTTGACTCCACAACACCAGTACATACTCTGCTGAAACATCTGTGCTTCTTCTGCTTTGAAAATGAAAATGTTGACGGTTAATCACACTTTGAAAAGATGCCGCCCATCACTTAACATTTCCACTGGCACCTTCACTTAACTACACTAATATTTCTGCAGTATAAGTTCTACATTTACTCTTACTGCTGTAATAAAAACACCCACAACAGCAACAGTAATTTAGTAATAATCCTTCACCGCAAACTTCTAGTCTGACTTTTCAGCGTTAAAGTTTAACCTTATGAGCAAAAAAATGGGACAGAGGCTCATTTTCCTTTTGTTTAACAGAATCGAACCTGTGTTGTTTTTTTTTTTAATGCATTTTTGAATCTACATACTAGATGTTTTGAAGTCTGTCCTGTTGCGTTAAACATATTGTCACATTCTTATGCAAAAAAGGAGATGAGCTACATAAAAATATATATTATTAATTAAATCTAAGAACATTGTGCTTTTGATAGATATTACACACTTAATGCTCATCTGGTGAACACAAAAATAAGGAATTTCTTACACACTGAAAACAAAGCAATCTGAGATAAATTGTGCATAAGAAGTTGGTGTTTATACTTCTTTTTTCTCAACCATTCAGGTATTCATAACAGCGTTAATATTAGACATTACGTCTCTAAATACTTCATGAATAAGTTTTTGAAATTAATATCTCTTTCAATGGCAGTAATCAGTTTCAATCCAACCTTTAAAAACATAGAGAAGAGTGGACAGTGTTCCTGTCTGCAAAACTATTCATATTTCCCTTCCGATGTCTGTTTTTCATTCAGAAGCTGCCACACAAGATGTATGTCCCTTCATCCACTCAGGACTGAGAATTACAGTACAAGTTTTAATACTGAGTGTTATTAATTATGTGACTGTTTAAAATGTTTATAATTAATGGTGACTTCTTGAAGAGTGCGTTGAAAATGTTTTCTTAAGGAGTTCCTCATTTGCTTTCTGTGCAGCTTTATTTCTTTTTAATTCATATGTGTACTCATTATTATTGACTTCTGACCTTTGTTAGATAAAAAAGACTTTGGAGGATTTTTTAACTGGTTCGGTTTTATCACCTTAACTTGACAGTGAGGGGTAACAGATCAGAAAAATGCTTATAGTAGCTGTTTTGTTGACCAAAGCAACTGTTTTCAAATAGAAAACTGTAATCTGCAATACCATTCTGCATAAAGAGCTAATGTGCTGTGCATGTCAAATTAAAGTGTTATGTTATACTTCGCCAAAGATCTGAAAGTAGCAGTGAAGAACCAAAGATTCAAGACAGCACCACCAGTATCTCATCAATATGTCAGAGGTACAATTTCTCTCATTGTGCAGATACTGACTTATTGTATCTTTTTGTTATACCTTGTATAACTAAAATAAAATCTGGTAATAAAGTGCATAATGCTCTTTCTTTTCTTAAAAGCAAACTCATGTAATGTGTTGAAAACTGTTCAGGAATGCATCTCTTGTCAGGGGCAGAGGACGAAGCCTCCATTGAGTTAAAAAAAAAAAATGCTCAGAAAACTAAAAAAGTCCTTGACTCTAAAAAATTGGTTAATATTCTAAATGAAAGTCTTTATTAACTGGCTTGGTTAATTAAACTTTGAAAACTTTGACGTTTTCAAGTATGAAAGTAGAGAGAAGGACCAAAAACTAGACCGAAGGTCTGATGGCAGTCTTTTTTGTATTAAAAGTTAAAAGTTTAGATGGTTAGTACTTCCGGATTATAGTTTAAATGTTACTTCTTTCACTCTGTCTAATATGTCCTCATGTGTTCAAGCTTGTTTTCAAATGTTTTGAGTTACATTTCATTATTTTTGATGGCTTATAAGATGTTTGGTTTTCTGATGTTTTTCTGCAGATGCTTTAACCACTGCCATCAGGCTGTATGCAGGTTTTTAGAAATACAGATGGGATCTATTTTCTTTTAATTTTCCTTCACATCAAGTTCTAAATGTTTCAAGGCTTCCATAACACTGCTATGGGACAAATTCTTATGAGAAACATTGTATTCTTTATCTGCTCATTTGTTAATTTTTGGCACTAAAAAATAGTCAAAATTAAATTTAGTCTGTTAATAATGTATGTATATGTTTGCCATAATGCCCGTTAGATTTAACTGTTTTTTTTTTCTCACAAATTCTCCTCTGGTTTCTTCGGGTTACATTAACATATTTTAGTATTTAAGTCTTAATCCTGCAATAAGTGTGTTTTTTTTTTGCCCCCTTGGGGGCAGTTGTAATAAGCTGTGAGCACAACATTGACATATCATCACCTTTTAAATTGTTATGTTGAACTTGTTAGCAAACAGCTGCGCATTTACACATCCAACAGTTACAGAGCAACATTATCATTCATTCTGAATCATGTTTCTGGCCACCTGGCAAAAGTAAGTCCAATATTCTCTCTTTTAGCTCTGACTTTGGTCACTACCAGTGTCTGTGGGAAATATCCAGCTCTTCAGCTGCTAAGTGCTCCACCATGTTCAGCAGCTGGTTGCTGAATGTCTAAATAGGCAGTTCCCCATATCAACGTATGTCAGTGGTGTGTTTACAAATGGTTTTGGCCAGAAAATATGTTATTGCAGGTTCAAGTATTGTCAGCTAATAACACACACACACACACACACACACAAAGGATTTGGGTAGTTTAAAACACACAAATACTTATTATTGAAATAATTGGCAAAACTTTAGAAGTAACCAAAAAAAGGATGATAATACAGGTGGTACCGCGTCAGGTCAAATAATAACCTATTTATGTATGACTTGATAAAGGGGCTCACCTCAGACACTACATTTGATTAAAATTTTTGCAAATCTAATTGTCATCATATCAAACCGACACAGACAGCTCTGTGGTTACAAGGTATATTAATAACATGATAGACAATAACTAAATACTTCAATGAATTTTAAAGGGAATTTCAACACAAAGCTGGTGCTCTGAATTTCAGACATAGTGATTCCGCTCATGGGAACACAGAATATTTTTCAAGACAAAAGAAAGAAATGTCTTGAGTTGCCCCACAGCACAGTGGTGCAGTGTTGTTTCATAAAACACATGCAAAAGCAGAAGTCCCTGCGCTTTGTTGTGTTTGCGTCTTTATGGAGTGCAATACATTTACTGACCCCTTGGAAGTTCTTAATTTCTTTGTTTTTTTTCCTATTAAATGTCCTCTCCTTACTTCCAGAAAGAGTAGACCAGAAAACACGTTGTACAGTAGCAATGATTGGCATTCAAGCAACAGAGCAATCAGAGCCTGAAATTGCATTGAAATTACAGAAGCTGTGAAAGTTGATGACAAAATAGAAAAGCTGGGATGAGATGAATCTAAAAATATAATGTCATTATTTCAGCACTTTCACGCAAATAGCCCTTTTAAACAGTCAAACACAAATCTCCAAAATGGAAGATACATGCAGGGCTAAATAAACTATAATCTATCTGAACATTTAAATTTCCTCTGCGGAGAAAATTATCCTCTTTACAACACAAAGTAGAAGGCACAGCTTTCACTTAGTAGATTTTCCCCATACTTAAAATAGTTTGTAATATGGCCATTAAGAAGTCATTATTATGTTATATTCAAACATAATAAATTAATCGAGAACAAACACTGTTAGCTAACATAAAATTAAAAAACGGTAAAAGTCTTAGTGGAAATAAACACGTGACTGAGCATTGCAGATGAACTGATGCTCTGAAGCTCTGTTCCATACAGACAAATACAAGAAAAGGACCAATGGCAAAGCCAACTCTCAAAGATACACTATATACTAATTTTGTCAGACTTTACTCATGTTATAATGAAATATATCATCTCTTCTACTTTAACATCAAATAAGTTGATAAAACAAGAGAAAATCTCTTTTTTTAAATTCTCGTCCATTTGATAAAATATGAAAGTCTGCTGCTCTGGACGTATATGGATCTACCCATCTCATTATCATACAAGCATAAGGAACACTGGAAATGTGGTGAGGAAAATTGGAAATGTGGTGAGGAAAATTGGAAATTTTCGAGGAAATTGAATGTTTCCGAAGATGAAGATGACAGAGAAGGTCGAAGGCAGGTGTTATTTTTTCGATGAAAGAAAGCTTCTTTCAGGGGTTAAGGATGACTTCAAGATTTCAGATCTGAGAGGAAGGGAGAACAGTACTATTGTCGATTTCTAGAGAAATGTCACTGGTAGATTTTGTGAGGGATTTTGGGCCAGTGATTATCACTTCTGAATAGGAGCTGTTCAGTTTAAAGAAGTTGGATTGTATCCATGCTTTTACTTGCTTTTTATCAAATGATAAGAGTTTAAAGAACAAAAACTGTTATTCTTTTTTATCTGATTTTCTATCTGATTTTTTTGCTTTTGTTGCTCTATAGCTGCATATTATGTTGAAATTTAGAAATCTTTTATATGTCAGGCACATATTTCAAATTTCATCCCTCTTAATTTTGCATCAGTGCAAAAATATCACAAAGTATTCAGTAATCACCCCTTAAATCAGCAGTGTACATTTTATGAACTGAACATATTAAATGAAGAATGTTGCTGCAGGTCCTTGAACAAATCGTATGCTGCCGCTTCAGAGTTGAACCAGTGCTCAGAGCATAATACGAACGTTTGAAATTGCATTTCATAAAAGCCAGTGGGGAAGAATCTAATCAAATCTAAATCTAATCTAAGTACAAACATGACAGCCTTCAACACAAGTAAAATCCTTCATATTTTTACTATTATTCTGAAACTCCAAATTCCATCAACCTGCTCAAAAGGAGAGTCTCCAGTTTGTCTTTAAACATTCAATATGCTGCTAAATTGTATGTGATGTTTTGACATTGCCTCAGATTGTCATTTACAGGTTTAATTCATTTTTATAAAGATTTTTTTTTTTGCACGGGTATTTTATGATATAATTTTCATAATTTCCTCCCTTTCTGTTCCCTGTACAATATGTTGCTTTTACATTCATGAATTCAATTCACTTTCATTAATGAAATTTTACCGATATATTTCAAATCTTAAATATTTGACATCTTTATGTCTTCAGTTTGGAGAATGTCTTCCTGGGAATGGCTGCTGTACATTACACAATCATGTGTAAAAACTCCCATGAAATGAATAAAAACAAAATCACAATTCAAGTAAATGAATTGAAAAGAGAGAAAAAGAAATCAGTTAAATTGAAAATGTCAGATATCATCAATCTTATAGGATAATCTTATAGGAGCCATACACTATTTATATCTGGTTCCGCCTCGTACCAGCCTGCTACGCTTATGTAACACACACAACAAAAGTAGCTAATTTATGCTGTGTGTCTGGTGTGGCTACAAGGTTACCACTAGGGCTCACTTGCTTAAATAGCTTATTTAAGGCAGTATCTCACTCATTCTCTTTGTTTGGCACGTTCCCTCATTGTCAACCTGATTTTTTTCCCCTGTTTTCCTGCCTGCTAATCCTATTACCTGCCTGTTAGTGGTGTGCCAGTGTCCTGCCTCAGCCCACCAGTTTGCTGTCTAACACTCAGCGGCCTCCGAGTCCATCTTTTCTGCGGCTTTCCACCGGCCCTTGTTCAATTCCCCAGCAGTCAAACAGTCTCCGATCTGACAAGGCCTGTTCCCTGCTGGCCTTCACCTGCCAAGGTGCCAGTTTTCTTCAGTTAAACTGGTAGTATGACCAAGTTGAAAGGCCAAAGTGTTCGTCACAAATCGTGCGAGATGAATGAAAAAGCTTCAGCCGCGTCCTCCTCCTGTAGCTGCATAACATTAATGGTCCCAAAGCAATGGACTTTACCAGTGGGGATAACGGTGCACGCGTTCAGACCATCTCTCTCTTTGAAGAAATTTGTAGTGCTGCACCAAGAGAGCAACACTGTGAGCATGGGAATGTTGAATTGAATTGACTAATCATGGACATTTTGAAAAGGATCGAAATCGATCCAGCAGGACGAGAGATGTTGTCTTTTTTAATCCATTTAATCTTCCTTGTCCTTCTCCCTTCTGTCATGGCACCTATATCACCCACAATGCAACTTGCCTACCGACGGTCTGGTTGGAGAGTAGGTTGATGATCATGTGTGGTACTGAGGTATATCTGTTTCCTGACATTTTTCTGTTGCTAATACATTATGGTTCGGATGAACATGTTGTGCTTCATTTGACAGCTCTGGTTTCCTTTTACTTAGATTACAAAAGATTTTGCTTGCAAAATAAGATACACTGGCATTGGTAAGCATCATGTAACTACCCAACAGTATATAAATTAAATAAAATAAGCCCAACATTTGCCATGGAATAAAATGCTACTTTCACATTTATGCATCAGTAATGCCAGTCGATGTATAACTGTATAACACTCGCAGGGGCCATTTTATTGGAGTACCTTTAATTTTGATCATTTAAGTACATTTTGCTAATACTACCTGCATATTTGTACTCACATTTTCAGTGTAGATCTTTTAATTTAAATAGTACTGTTTCAATGTGGTACTGCTATTTAGAGAGAGATCTTAATACTTCTTCCGCCAATGCTGTTCCATTATGTAATCTATTCTATAATCTACTTACAATATGTACTGTAGCTATCCCTTTTAATATGGCATTTCTGCTACAGAGGTATCAGCAAACCTTGCTGTTACTTCCTCAAGTCAATATATGGAACTTTTTTTTTTTCTTTTTACCTGTGTCAGAACCACTTTAAAATATCATTTGGATTTGAGGTCATAATTAGGAATGTAATGACAAGAAGAGATCAATAGTAGATGCACTGAATATATATTTTATGTTTGAGTCGATGGTGAAATGCTACTTGAGGGTTGTTCCAATTCATAGCATCATACCAGCTCCTATTTTGGGTTGAGGAGGCTACTATAAATTGAGACCTGGATTTCTTTCCAGCCTTATCCTCTGACATTTAAGCTGGGATAGTGACAATGCATTTCAATAGCCCATTGTTCTGAACCTCTATCATCAGTAAAACCCAGGACCTGGGAGCTGTGCTTTTTCCCCAAAAAGCAGAAAATGATCACCCATAATCAGACATCATACGCCAAGATGTCTTGAACAGGAGTATTTCCAGCCATTAGGTGTAATTACACTCCTGTATCTGCCTTTATATACCACTGTATTCATATCAAATAAGCCCCTGCACATGCTAACACCATGGTCCTGTCTGTCATTTTTTATAGGACAACAGCAGTTCTGGCAGCAGTTAAGAAAAACACCCAACAAAAACACAAAAGGGTGAGCTTGAAAGGGCTGACACTGGGGATGAGTCGTTCATGTCTGTTAGTGGTTCAAAAACTCATATGTGTTTTTTTACTGATTTTTGTTAAGGCCTCAAAAAAGGAGAAATTATCAAATGTTATCTATGTTCTCTAGTATTATCACTGCTCTTTCTGCTTTTGAACACACTTCCAGTCAGTAATGTTCTGCTTTTTTGAACTACATCTATTTCACGGCTGACAATTTTGTGCCAGATATTATATTTTACAATATTTTCTACTCATATGCCTTTTTTTTTATTAATATATACATAGGTGTTAGATAAGTAAAACAGTGGCTTCTGCAGGAATAATTCCTTCTGAAATTTTTTTGTATCATTCTGTAGGTCCAACTATTTTTTGCCAGATGGCAGAAATTCGATGGTGCACTGATTCTTTTTGATGGCAGGACATAAAGCGCTGCTCTAAAAACATGCATCTGTGTGATATCACAAAATCCTCTGCCTCAGATACAATCTGCGTGCACATCTGGTCATAATCACATTTTAAACATTGGTTATGCAATAATCTGTCTTTAATGTCTGTGTCCTACTGGCAGTACCTTCTACTGAACAGGGAAGTCAGCTGCCACAGAGATAAAGAGATTTGTGGGCAACTAGCAGGTATGCAAACTGTGTAATAATGCCAGAAAAAAAAAGAAAAGAAAAAAAACCTAAATGAATGCATTTGCAAGGGTTATTTTCTAACTCTTTCTTTCATATTGTCCTTTAATACCTCCACACACAGTACTGCAGAGTGCATTTGTGTAGTGTGGATGTAGCTTATGTAAACGTAAGTGTGCTTCTATCAGTATGTATAGTATTTTCTTTTGTACTAGTTATATTTTTTCATCAATATTTGTATAATGTCTCCGTGAGGGCTGATGATACAGTGCGTCATATGAGAGTTTAGGAGAATCTTGAGCTGTCCACATGAACTAGATCACACTGAAACTTCACTGCTTTTGTCTAATCAAAGGGAGAATTCCCTTCTCATGTAATGGATATTTTCAGTTTAATTGTCTCAAATTAAAAGAATGAAAGTATGATACTATGTCCCTTTTCATTTTTGAAAAAATAAATCACACGCAGATACATGCTGAAACTATATTCAAAGAGCTTCTAATGGCATCTTGAAAAAAAATAAATCAGGTGCATGCAACATCAGCAGATCAAATGAATATTTGGTATTAAATAAGGTGAAAACACATTCAAATGAAGTGTGAAACAGTGACAAAAATAGAATGAAGTAGCCGGGCCAAATTTACAGTTACAGTATACAGGTTAAAAAGATGAGGGTCTACATTTCTAGATCTAGGTTTCTATATCAGTAGAATATAAAATATATATCTACTCTTCAACTGTGTGTGGAAAAATAAACAGATTACTAATATCTTTTTTCCACTGCTTGGAGAAACACAACAGGAATGTCATTTCATTGCTGCATGAAACTACACAAATATGTTGCCTCATATTCAACAAGTCTGCAGTGATGAAATCAAAAATGTGACAGACTACACCGACCAGCCACTTGTACATTTCTGCACAATTTACCATGCAACGGTTATTTCCATCCATTAGAACTATTGATGGTCAACTGTCGACCTACGTGCTTTTTAATGGAGTCCTGTGTAATGGCTAGAGGGGTTGGCAAAGGTTTGTACTAAAGAGATTTATTTATCTTCTTATCATGAATAAATTATGATGGCCAGAAAAGTGAAAATCTGAAAGCATTGCATCTTGCCAACAAGCTTTTTGTCTATTAGTTCTATTTTAGCTCACCACAGTCCTGCTCATTACTCCTTACTTTGATTGGAATGCAGTAATTTTTTCAATATTAGGACAGTGAAGGAATGGTTGGTTGTTATTCCCAGAGACTGCTGGTTTGGATGATCCAATTCCTGTGATCTGGTCCATGTACAGCAAAAAAATGAAGCCGCATCATCAGACCAGGAAAAGTTAGTGCACTCCAAAATCTTCCCGAGAAAGTTCATTTAGAAAGACTTTCAGAGGCGGTCTCATTATGACCACCGTAGATCACCATGGTAACCTCCTCATGGTGGCTAACCTGCTCTGAAGCAGGTTATGTTTAGAGAATCAGATAAAACTGTGTGAACAGCCTGCCTCCAAACCAATCACCTCCCTGCAAATAGTTGGAGCTCAAACAGGTGACTGTTATCACAGACCTCTAGAAATTCCATGATTGCCTAACTCATTGCAGCATATAATAAATGTTTGTACAAACACCCATTAAAAACCGTCAGTTGATAATGTTCTTTTAAAATACTGGATTCAAATTCTTGCTAAATAATATTTGGATATTATGAATTTGGTTTAGTCAAACATAATCAGACTTGTCCCTTGGGAACATCATGAGGCAACTCTGGGAAAAGAACATCTCTTTAAAACCCAATTAGATAGCATGAGGCAATAAAAATATGTTTACAGTGTCCTAAAGACTGTGAGAAAAAACAAGTCTTTTAATTCAAAAATGAAGATAATTTGCTCACTGGCATTATGTGTGAAGCACAGTGTAAATTTGGATTTTACACACTAACTCTCCGTGCAGCTTAGACCGCAGTGGCCCTTTAAACTGTGATAATGTGCTGATTGTTCTACATACGATTTATAATGACTTCTTCTTTAGGGGAGAAGAACACAAATATTGACCTTTTCATTTTACTTTGCCTTTCACTTTTACAAGCTTCTTTGGATATAAGATATCTTGTCAGTTGGCTATATAGCTGAGAATCCCTAATGTTTTCCCATCCGTTTTATTGCTTTTCCATAAAAGTGGCTGTAGTATACAGTACATGCAGAACGCAATGCATACATGTGTTTAGAAAATCCGTGAGGGGCAATGAAAAAAGGCCCTAACAATGAAAAGAGTAAGGACAAGAAATTGTATATTATGACACTGTCGGCCTGTTATGAAGCCCCCATGCTCACTGCATTTCACATGATTTATTGCAACTGTCCCATTATCTTTACCCTAGTCCAGCCTGAGTTGACATAATTATGTGATATGTGTTAAAATATTGTCTTTCATCTTCATTTCTCTAAGAACATCGAGATGTCAGTGACTGTCAGTTTACAAAATTTTATCAAATAAATGTTTGAAATACCTTGGATTATTGTAATAGAATGTCAGAATGAAAAATAATGACTAGAGAAGTATCTATCTAAATGAATGAATGAATAGAAACTTTGGGATGTTATGATATATCATATTGTATATAATATATGACAAAGTGAAAGGGTTTTTGAAAACAATTCTCACAATAAAATATCTATGAAGAACTATGGTAGTTTAATAATATCTTTGGTTTATACAACTTCTGTGATATCCATTCATTCATTCATGAAAATTCATTGCTCATAATAAATATATATAAAAACAAAACAGAGACTTAAACACAAACACAGTGTATGAAATAATCCAAAGCTACAGTATGATGATTGGGATGTGCCCCCCCGCCCCTTTTCATTTAACCAGTAAGTGGCCCTCACTGGTCCTACTCTTATCTCTGAGTAAAGTGAATCAGTGTGGCCAGCTGAGCAGTCAAAGCAGAGAGCCAGGGAAGCACCTGGCCTTACACAGCTATCTGATTAGAGGACGTTGCAGGCTATGCTAAACCAGACCAGGTCAGGTAGAGGCAGAGGCAAGGCAGAGTTGGATTGAAATGATCTAAACCAGGCTAATTCTATTGCACCATGGCCTCCCTTAGAGGCTTAGAGCAGCAGGTTCAAATCAAAGCAATGCCATAGCAGAGACCAACCTTATCAAGCCAGGCGTCAGGAATGAAGACTGCAGCGAAGAAAGTTTAGATTCACTGGTTCAGAAGAGCTGATTGGTGTTCTCTGAAGCATGCATTTAGTGATTAAGCTGTTATTACCTATGGTGTCCCAGAGCCCCCAAACTGGCTTTGAAAAAGAGTCCTCTGACATATTTTATCTCAGCTGACAATAGCATGAATTTTGAAAGCAACACAGTAGACTGAAGGTTTTCTGCACACAAAAAAATAAATTTTACAAAAGGGTTTGGATTTTGTTCTGCTTTTTGTCCGTTTTCATTTTTTTTAGGAAAGGTGGTTTGCAGATGGCAAGATCCAAACAGATGGAACACATAAAAATATGCTGCACATGCAGCATGGATGGATGTTGCATTGCACCTCCATGGTGGTGAAAAATGTGTAAAAGCATGAAAAAGACGCTTGGCGGGTTAGACCCATGGACTGTGCAAGAATTAGGTTTTAAACTGGTGCAACCTACTGCATCCAGCTGTCATTTAAACATCTGTCGCCACATGCAAACTACACATTACTTACATGTTCAGGTGAGACGATGTGTGTCAAATTTTAAATGCATATTTTGCTCAGTGCACGGCTAACCTTTTTGCTGAGGTTGATATGTAGCATTTGGATGCAGACTTGCTTTGAAGCAACATCGGAACCTAAATCAATTCCTGACTCATTAGGAAATGCAACCCAGTGATCCAGTCGGAGTATGAATGGAAGAAATAAAAGAAGACACATAGTGAAGGCTGTCATCTAATAGACAGAGCACCATCCAAAGTCATGACCTGGTGTTGTGCCCTTCATACTTATTTGTTACTTATGGTTAAGGATACCATTAGGCAATCAAATTGGCACAGAAAGACCAGAAAATTGCAGTCTGTTGTGCAGACGGAAAGTATTTGTTATTACAGTGTTATTCCTGAACGACTGTTTCATGGCAGGGTCAGTCCCATTAGCCTGCTTTTGTTCAGGTTTTGGGGGGGGTGACCATCGGTTGGCACACAGTGCAGTATGAGAGAGATACAGGAGAGTGTAGGTAAGAGTGCTGTGGGAGTAGTCTGAGCTTGCGTGGCCTAAGTTTCACTTTTGCTTTGGTTGGGGGACTGTGACAAAATGATGTCTGCAGACGCATCATAGTTGTCATTTTTAACCTCTATTTGTACACTGGTTAAGTGCAGCAAAAATTTGTGGAATAAAGAATGTTTGAGAGTTTTGTTTTTTTTTTTTTATTAAGTATTACATGGAATTTTTTTGCTTCGAAAGTTTACAAGGACTGTCTTAACAATGTTTAATGGATGTTTGGAATAGTTCAGTCCCTCCATGCCCAGGTAACCACCACTTCCTCGTTGTTTTTAAAGTGTTCTTTTTAAAAACAATAAATAAATAATTTGATTGATATTTTGTTTGAAAACGGAGGTCCTGCCTGGAAAGGGGCTCCTGTGTTAAAATCTAGTTTTTAGACCTTATATATTTGTTTTGTATATTGTACATGTTTTGTATATTATTTAATCAATTAGTGTGATCAAATGACTGCTGACTAAACCAAGGACAAGCTAGTATTCTTGTATAGAAAAACTATAATTATTGCACAGAGAGTGGGAAGTATAAAGGTTAAGTGGCCCACAAATCCTTCAAATCAAATCCCTGAACTGGAGTACGGGGAATTTATCTGCCCGATTTTACAACGCTCTCAATAACCCAAAAAGGAAAAGATGAATAACCCAACGGAGGTAATTCTAACTGCAGTTCGATGTCAAACTAATTTTCATACAAATAGGTTTTCAGGAGTTTAAAATAACACCTAGACTTATACTTAAAGTATGTCTAATAACAATTAAATGCCTGATTCTTAGAGGACAATATTCAAACATACTAGATACTTGGCATATACAAAATGACCTTAAAATGATATTGTAAATAAACAAATTAAATAATGAACTACTTTGATAAGTGGGCAAAGTTTCAAAGTGACACAGTATCATTTTATTTTTTATGTGTTAAAGTAGAGACTCTCCCACTCTGTCTCGCATTTGTTCATCCCTGCTGATGCATTTATCACCACCTATCATCACCTATCCTAGAGCCTACACTACTCGTGTGGCCACATCCTATTATGCAACAGTTGAGTGGTGGTACACTAATAGGAGACAGGTCTCCTGTGGAAAAACTGTGCCCAAAGGTTGTCTGGGCAAGCAGCCTATTATGACCCATAGTTGTGTTCTGATTGTTAGTCGGCCCTCGGAGGACGTCAGGGTGGATGGATGGGTCGACAGACCACAGGACTCTGACACAGGAAACCGCTGTTTCTTTTAACCATGACTGTTCCTTAACCTGAACTTTCTGTTTAGTATTGTAACCATGGTGACGAAGGTCCTCTAACTTTAAAGAAATACTTATTTAAACCCACACCACAAAATTTTCATGAATCTAACCAAGCACTTTTTTGTGCCTAAAGCTAACAAAACTGGAACCATTCCATAACCTTAACCATGTGTTTATTAATGTTACCATGACAGCAAAGGTGCCATATGCCCCCGCTGGTACAGTCCTATGGCATATATCCAAAGGTAGGGACAACGACCTAGTTGGCTGTTTAGGCTGGGGGACTTTGTCCTCCTATGGTTGGCTTGGATAGTGAGCTGTTTGTCTTTGCATAAACAGTTTGGTGGCTCTTCTCCTTCACCACATGCAGGAATGATGAAATACAATAGCTGCACAGAGATAAGAACATCAGGAATTCATAAATCCATAATTTAGCAGTAATCATTTGGCTCAGTAACCTACAAAACGCAGTCTGCAGCGGGTGCACTGACACCAAAGAATTCTCATATCAGCACATATTCTTTCAATCCTGACATGTGACAAATGTTCTCAGAATACACTGAGATTATGTTGTAATTGTTGTAATGTGTAGTTAGCTGAGGGATGTTAATACATTCAAGCACCTGGTGTGGTGTTTGGACAAAACAAAAACCTGCATTTTGCAATGAAGACGTCCTATATACTGTTGTCTTTTGATGATGAATAATTTGTTATTGGGGGAATAGCCAAGACCTAGAAGAAAAGACTAAATGTCTAAATAACAACTGCTTTGAACGAGGAGACTGGTAAACTATGCCATGAAATGAATTTTTTAACAGATCATGGAATAAAAACAGAGACAGTTAAAAAAAGTACTGAAAGATGATCCTGTATAAAGCCCATTTAAATAACACACCTCCACATGTTTCTATCTCAGCTAAACATGCACAGACAGGTGGCAAAAGGTGTTGATGGATGTCCTCAGAGGGGCAGTCGTTCATCTTCATAGATCCCTTTCTTTTGAAGGATTGGTGTCAAAACACTGGCTTCTAATGGATGACTTGTTCAGACAGGACCACAGTTGATCTTTAGGTTTTCTGCTTGAATTCAATTCTTGTAACTCGGGCAAATTCAATCTTTATAAAAATGTGTTGAAAGAATGTACATTTTGAGAGTATAGGTCTGAAAACAGTGCTAGAAATGCATGCTACAAAGCTGAAGCAGTGGCTTGTAGCATATGCATAACATCTATATCGTGACTGTAGTTTTTTCTCTTGATGTGTGTGTGTGTGTGTGTATGAAGTCAGCAGCTGCTTTTAAGTCCTGTAAAAAAATGCTGCACTACTGAACTAAGCAATAGGGAATTAACTAAACAACTGATTGAGAAGACAGTCGTCCATCTTGATCAAAAATGACAGACGACATAGAAACCGTGACAGTATTCTGGTTTTCATTCATGTGGTCTGGTATTCTCTCATTTTTGTAGTCTTTTTTATACCACACACCTTATGCAGCACAATCTAATTGTACACTTTATTCATGTAGGCCACTACGTAAGAGGGATTGTTGGCATTTTTGAAACCAGCTACATATAAAAGAAGTGTCTGTTCAGCAAACAAACACAAATGCCCCTTGTCAGATGAAATGCACACTAGTTTTTCACACAGCTGTAGCTCTTTGGTACCTTATTCATCTGTAACAGCGCAGTAATGGTGTCTTGAGATGGCATTAATGTTTGTAGGCTGGAATTCTAGATAATCTTTCCTAATACTACCTCTGTCATGTCTGATGCAACTGTGTCAGTTGTTTGTTAACATATAAAGTAATGGCCACCGTATTTATAAATTCATGATGTACAATTGATTAAAATACTAATTTCCTTCAGATATTACTTTTCTGTTTTTGAACAAAAGCACTTACACAATTATTTTTTGTTAAAATGCCGATTATCTTTCCACACTTGTGCACTCTGGTTGGCCAGCCAAACTGGATGGTTACATTTTCACATGTGAAAAAGTGTTTTGTTGGGGTTGTTTGCAGGATATCTTAAAATCTCATTTGGTGTAATATTTGGTCAAAGGCCAAAATACATCTGGCTCTGGCTGTAGCATATGGAGCTTCAAAGAGTTCATTATTAAATAAATGAATAGTAAGTATGAAATAGATATGATAATAATAATAATAATCATCATCATAAATAAATAAATGGTGGACATATAAACAAAAAGTGAGCATTTGGAAAAAAAAAACACATCATCAAATAAAATATCCAATAAATTCAGTTATTATGGAACTGAATGACGGAATGCATGAATAATGCATGAATAAATATCTATTTTGCAAACTGCATGTTCATTTTTATATTTTACACAATTTCTTAACATGCTTATTTATTTCACAATGACTTTTTTTTTTAAAAATTGTTTTATAATCACAGACATGCTCTATTATCAAAAATAAGAAAACAGTCCTCTGGCGCTGCCTTGCTCAGGCATGGCTTTGTTATGCTTGGGGTCATGGACGGATTATGAGAAAATGGGCCTCGGGGCACACACAAGTGAAAGGCCCCCCACTTCTCCTGCAAGGGACTGGAACCGCGGCCCTGTCCTTTATTGTCATTTCGTGTCTTGTGGTGGTTTTGTGTCTCAGTGTGGTCATTTTACGTCCCTGGGGTAATTTATCGCGTCCCTTTACGCTCGTTTGTTGTAACTCTGTTGTTACTGATGTAGTTTTTGTCGTTTGTTGTCATGGGTCACTCTGCACGTCCTCGTCGTCCCCTCTGCGTCTCTCCACGGTCGTTTTGCGTCTTTTTATCCGCTTTGCACGCCTTTGTGCGTGTGTTTTTCTTTGCGCTCTCCTCGGGATCAAGTTGCATCTCCTCGCGTTCTTGGGTCTTTTGACTGAAGCTCTGTGACTTTCCGAAACCAAACCAAAAGAAACGAAACGTGAATAGCTTCGCACTTCCCACGGAGGCTCTGGCCCCCAGGAACCTCCCGGACCCTCCCGATCCATCAATGCCCGCGTTGATCGGGTCCGTGTGTGTGTGTGTGTGTGTGTGTGTGTGGAGGAGGGGGGGGGGGGCGCTCGTTTCTGTAGCGATAAGCGCCGCTGGATCGATTCCTGCTCCTGGAGGGGCCTCGCGGCCACGGAGCTGTAAATTCTGAGTTTCGCCGCGGCCCCTGAAGGCGTCAGCTCCCGGGATGTTCAGCGCCCTCCCAGTCCCCCCTCCTCCTCCTCCTCCTCCTCCTCCTCCGCCTCCACCTCCTCCACCACCTCCGCCTCCGCCTCCTCCGCCGCCGCCGCCGCCGCCGCCCGCTGCCCAGCCTGGCCGCTGGGCCGCCGGGCTCCGCCGGGCTCGGGATGACGCCACCTCTCGCTCCGCCCCGGCGCAAACTCGCTCTTCGCGTTCATTTCATTCCTCTTCTCATTCCGAGCATTCTTCACATCTCTGTTAGTGCGCGAAGCGATTCACCTACACCTCCCCGGCCGGCTCAGAAACACCAGAATAACTCGGCATAGTATTATAAAAAAGAAAAAGAAAAAGAAATACCCAGTAAACATCACATAACCAAAAGAAAGCGACATTTTTTTTTTTTTTTTTTTTTTTTTAAAGAGAGAGATATCAATAACGAGGTAAGTTTCGTCGGTAGTTGCAGGTATTGGAAGTGGCCGCGGACTTCTGCGTCGGTCGGGGTTTAGTTTGCCTGGTTTTTTTTTTCTTTGGGAATCGTTTTGTAATTTATCTCTGACCCGGGTCTCGGCCGTCGTCTCCCGCGGGGCGAAGCGGCGCTCGGTCGTCTCCTCCTCCGCCGCCCGCCGCCGAGCTGCATGGCCGATTCTGGTCGCTGTTGCAGCAGGATGCTTCACTTTGAACGCACGCCGTCGCAGCCCTGCGCCTTTTTTTGTTTTTTTGTTTTGACACGGCGGCGCAAAAAAAAAAAAAAAAAAAAAATCTTCGGCATTTTTCACATTTTTTTGCTGTTTTTTCTTTTTTTGGAAAAGAAGCCTGATCGTACGCCCCCTTTTTTTTTTTTTTTTAAAGCCTCGGACGCCGTTTGCCCCCGTGTCGGATCCTCAGAAACTCCCTAAGGATGAACTAAAAAAAAACCAAAAACAACAAAAACCCCCACACACTGCACGAATAACGCATTTTTTATTTTTTATTTTTTATTTTTTTGTTGTTTTTTTTTGGGGGGGGGGGGGGGGACAAGATGACGCTTGAAATCGCTGCTGTCTTCCTCCTCTCCGTAGTTGGCTCGGCCGGGACTCGTCGGGAGATTTCGCCGGAGCGTCGTCGGACCGCCGCGGAGGAGAAAACGAGCCCGGCTGGTGGAGAGAGACTTGTTGCTTCGACACGTTTGACGGGTGCTTCCCTTCTTCTCCTCACCCCCCCACCCCCACCCCACCCCCTACCCCCAACACCACCACCACCACCACCACCACCACCACCACCCCCCTCCAAAAAAAAAAAAAAAAAAAAAATCGCCATCGAAGTTTTGTGTAAGTAAAAAGCAAACATTTCGTTGTCTGATATTCGCCTGTCACTCATCGCGCCGCTCTCCATGTTGTCGCCGTAACTCTTAACGGAGGCGACGGTCGTTTAGCCCCAACTCCGTTTTATTGTTTCGCGTCGCGGGTCGGATCCGAGCTTCTTCCTCCCTTGTCAAAACTCGCTGAGCAAACTCGGGCCCCAAAACAACACCCCCCCCCTTCCCTCCCTCCAAAAACAAAACACCAGCGGTTAAATTAAACGGTCTAAACAGTGTCTTTTTTAATTTTTTTTTTTTGTTGTTGGTAGCGTCACTTCGGGTGTTTTTTGTTTTATAAACAGCGGCGAAAAGGGCCCGACGTTGTCCCTCGGTCACCGCTGAGGAGGAAAAACTAGCTTAAATTGATGTTGGCGATTCCCTCGTTTTCGAAACAGATGATCCCGCTAACAAAGGGGAGGCAGCCGGTAACGTGAAGGGCAGCGTGGTGCGGATTATTACGCATTTTGAAGCCGCTTCGTAGACTTTTAGGAAGCTTTTCTTTTCTTTTTTTTATTCGGTGTGTCCCTTCGCTGTTTTTCCTTTTTCCTCCCTTTACTTTGGGAAATGTCTGCTCAGCTAAAACCGAGGTCCCTCAGCTGTAGGCCAGCAGAGATGTTTGTGTGTGTGTGTGTGATGGTGTGTGTGTGTTGGTGTGTGTGTGTTGGTGTGTGTCAAAAAAGTTTTACTCCTTACACCGATTTCGTCCACATACCTTTCTGTGGACTTTAAATCACATCAGCTATCATGCAGAGGCAGGGCTGAGGAGAGGCTAAAGGCTTTCATTAGCTACTGTAAAGTTAGCTTTGAAAGTACCCTGCTGAACAAACCACTGAAAGACCCCCCCCCTTTTTGTGCCAGACTTTAGTTACACTCCACTTTTCTTTTTTTTTCCTCTTCTTCTGACACTTGACTGAATATTGCTGCGATAAAAGATTGGATTTGGTTTTGCCTTGAACAAAGGAGAGTCAGGTCATCCGGGCCACAGTTTAAACAGCTCAGATATGCAGCCGTGATTCAATCAGAGTATCTATGAACTTCATTAATTTAGTCAGGGATTATAAAATACGTGTTCACGTCGCCTAATCTATTATTTATTATATTTTACTGATCTGCTTTTCAGTGTCTCAGTCAGCCGCCTGTTCGCATTGATCCGCCGCTCGCAGTTTAAGGAAACTAACTAATTGTCTCTCCAGAAGGTGAATTTTGTGAAAGTTGCTGTTTTGTGTTATAATAAGCTTAGCAGGATCCGAGCAAGCTTGAGCAACGGGGTGAAAAAAAAAGACCTGTACAAGCCCTCAAAGGAGGTTCTTGAACAAAATCCACTTTCCATATCCTACTACTACTACAAGTTTTTGGCTGCAGCACCTACAGCCTCCCGGCTCTTCATGTTTTTAATGGGAAAACAGCTGGTTATGGCGGGTGCATATATTTCTCTGCAGTTCTCCGCTTTCATAATGTAAAGAAATGCCTTTAAATTTGACTGCTGTTAAACATTTTTTTCTCTGTAGAACATAAAGATAAAAAACATGGAAATTCACAAACCATTTCATTTAATTAACGTGAAAGGGCTTTTGTCATTTCCAGGAAACAGTCTGAATGCAGTCAGGCGTAACCCCAGACATGTCACAGTGTAAATCTGCTTGCTTAGAAGAAAAAAAGTAGGGGTAGAAATAGATGCTTTGTTTTCAGCTTATGCAACCAGTGGACCTGTTGGATGGAAGCCTGCATAACATTTGTGCAAGAATAGGATGTTTTCTTTGTTTGACTGAATGAGACTTTACTCCTGTAACGAGGAGTTTCCAAACTCCCTCTGCTTTTTGATGGAGCATGAGGCAGCACATTAAGCATTACCAGCCTGTAGTTTTTTTTTTTTTTTTTAAAGCGACTACTACTTAGACGTGCTCATAGCTATGGATCTATCTGTATATTATAATTGGTATCTATTTTTAAACAATGTGGAATTGGTAATGGGGAAAAAAACAAAACATAAAATGATTTTTTTTTTAAACTTATGTCATAATATTGTGATCTGCACAAATGAAATTTAAGCAGATGCTGATAAATATCTGAATGAGAGATGACTGTACTGTTGTGGATACAGTTCCTCAGAGGCTACACAGGCTATGTGTAACTTTAATGCATTGTTCATTAAGGTTTTGGTCCTTTATGTTCCCATGTCAAGGTCTGAGGGCAGGACTATACATGGTGCAGTCTACCTGTATTGAAGTATGGACAGAATAATGTGCTTTTGTGATGCACATGCTGGACTGTGTTACTTCTTGGAATAGAGTGAGACTGTTCTTTTCTTTGGCTGTCCATACTGAATGTAGTTTAAGGGTTGTTGACTTTCAACACTCTGTATCTGCTCATTTTGTGCTTTACAAGGAAAAGTGGCAAATAATAATTCTTACTTTTGGTTTCACAAAGCAAATATTTAAATTGTCTTTGCATACAGTCATGACAGAATAGAATCATGTTTACTTTTGGTACTCGGGGATTTACTTTCCAGTTGTATCATTTGCAACAGTGTAGAGATGAATCCTGAGACCCATACCTGTTTCGGCCTTGTAACTACAGTTACCTGGACTGATAAGCGATCGGTGATGCCAAACTCTCAGAATGAGGACTTTTTTTTTTTTTTTAAACCATAAATTGAATCCCACCTATCCCTTTAGCTACTCATTATCATCCTTAGCTTAATTTTACAATAACATCTAATAGTTCCTGATCATTTTGATTAATAGCACATCGAGAGATACTGTCAGGGGACAAACTACTTAAAGTATTTTGAATAGAAAAGCCGATAAAGCCAAAGATTGTGGTTGTATGACACATATCCCAACCCTTCCCCCAAAAGCCGATCGTTATGTTGCACAGAAGCCAGCAAAACGTTGTGTGTGTGTGTAGAAAAAGTACAACCTGTGAGGGGGAAAAAAGGCTTTTAAACTTAATTTTGTGGCAAAGAAAAAAACATTTTTTTTTTTTTTAAGTCAGATTTGACAGGTGACTCTATACTTGCACTTTTTATACCCCAGTGACCATTTAAAGTGAAGTTGTGGCTCTCTCCCTATTCATTTAGATATGGACCTGGCCCAAAATAACTACCCTGGGGTGTTGCCAAGATGGCTGTTGAGTAGCGAGACTTGCCCTCTAAAGGATATTGATACTTATCCAGAAGGAAGCACCTGTGTACTCCACTGCCCTAGTGGTGTACTCATTTCGCAGGATTAAATAACACTTAAAAAATTGCTTCAACTAATTCAACTAGTAACAGTTTGAAATAAATTATTTTCGGGTTGTGCTTGAGTTCGGATGTAAACAGAACTAATACTCATACACTACATTTGGGCTCAAGGTGTAGGTTATATTTAAATGTAGACATAAGACAAAAGTCTTAAAATGGAAATAGTCACCAGCTGCATTTCAGGTAATATCTATCTGGTAAATTGTGCTCTAAGTTGTGGTTTGTGTTTGTTAGCGAATGTTTGCACAGCAGAAGAGACTGGTCGTGCTGATTCAAAAGAACGTCTTTTTATGTCTTGGGTTTTGTGTTGTGCGTTGCACCTTTGTTAACACTCAGATTAGATGTAAGGTTTTTGACAAGATGTTCTCATTGCTCAGATGATACTTGTTACTGTCATCAGTTAAAGGCTTTAATAGTTCACAGTTTTTTACAGTTTTGGGGCATTAATCCATACCATACATGGATGAACAAAGAATTGATGTAATAAATAAAGGCTCTACCTGACTGAAAATACAAATGTACGATGCGGTCCAAAACGTCTGAGACTACGGTGGTTCGTAATAAGGCACATTCTCTAGTTATAGTTAAATTCCCCATGGGAATGTGAACATATTATGTGTTCCACATTTTAATTGAAACGATAACACACAATATATATTTTTTTTTTGTTATGTAAATTCCAGGCTTGGAAAAAAAAGCTGTGATCTGTAATTGAATCTGGACACAGAGTCGTTAATTGTGTAATTAGATGTGATGTGTGGTAGCAGTAGAGTCACATCAAAACATCAGTGTTCTCCACAGTCAAAGCATGCTTTTAAAAGAGGGCACTCCTGCAGGCTTCCAGACTGTGTGTGCCCTGAGGTAAACCCTGGTCTAGAAAGGGAATTTTAGAGTATGTGCTGCTGCTCAGCAGTTTGAGCAGGGCCCACTGAGGCCAGTGGAGAGTGCCACCAAAAAGGAAAAGCTGGCTCAGAGCCACTGACGTCATCTAAGTAAATCTGCTTCAGTACTGCAGCCATAAAATGACTGCCAGCTAACAAATGCACTTTGGCCTTGTCAGGCACCATAGTGGTGCAACTTGTTAAGTGCAAACTTATGGAACACAGCCTCGTCTTTAAGTCGAGTCCCATTTTGCTGGAGTAGTAGCATACTTTGCCTATTCATTCAAAAAGAACAAGTCATGTTTAAGCCCTTCTATGTTTACACAAAGCACCAAATGATTGAACTTCTCTCACCCTTTGAAGTCATACCACTTTAATATTGTAGTCTTATAATGTTTACCATATGACTGTCTCAATCATTTGCATCTAACCATTTCCAACCGCCATCTTATCCACTTATTATTGATGCACAGTGCGTTAGAAGTTATTTAGATGCTGGGACATGCACTTTTTCCTCCTTTTTTTTGGGAATAAAACAACAAATAAATGAGCTGCCGCATGATCACTTACAGATGAAAAGCAATATGTAGGCTATAAATCATTAGATGAGTCAGTTTCTGAAACCACCATAAACATTTTGAGTTCTTAACCACAATGAAAGCAGGAAATCTCGGCTTCAACAACTTCCTGTCTCTGGTGGCCATAGTAGCGGTAGTGGTGTTCAGCTTCCCACTAGTGAAAAGCAACCCATGGAACAAAGGCACACAGTCACTTCATTTACTGAAACTGTGTATAATTTGCGGGTTGTATTCAAATGTGGGTTATTCAGTCTTTCTGGCACCGTATTCCCCAGTCGTTACTTATAATAAATTTGCACAAGACCTTTCATCAATGGTTGTTGTGTTGTTATCATGGCTGACACAGATCAGGCAGGCTCTCTCTGCCCTGAAGGTGCCCTGGATTCAGTAGAGGCACAGATAGACTGGGGGGTAAGCTCCCAACATTAATATGCAGGCTGTGCCCAGTGAATTAGTTTGGAATCTGAGCCGGGACACAGCAATGGAGAGATGTATTGTCCAAACTTTTTTTTTTTTCTTCTTCTGTTTAGTCTGTTTAATAGACCCAAATTGTAGACCCTCTCGACGAGGAGTTTTGTTGGTGTATAATTACATTATCATCCTTTGTTTTCTCATTTTTAGATTGTATGTAGTAGGGGCAGTTTTTTTCAATTAATATACCGATTATGATTTGGATTCTAGGTCATGTGATCACATCTTGTTTAGTCCAGCCACAGGTCCAAAACCCGAGCATATTCAGTTTAAAATCATAGACTATGGAAACGGGGCAGATATTCACATCAGAGAAGCTGGGAGGAATTGCTCAAGCTTTCATTACAATACTTGTAAGTAGGATCAATTCAGCTTTTGTTCTGGGCTTTTCATGGGATTTGTTAACAGGAAAAATCTATAGATTTTGTGATATTTTGTCATCATTTTACTCTTTCAACTTTCAAATGTTTCAGACATGTTGCTATTTTATTATTATTATGTACAAATCATGGTGATCGACTTTGCAAAGTAGCTATTTATGGGCTTCTGATGGACAAATATTATGGATTGACAAATAAGAAAACATGAACTGAATTTAATTTTTAACGTTATTTACACTGAAGACTGCACATAGTGTCTTAGTATAGTGTCTAACTTAATAATTGCTCAGTGTCTCACAAAACATATCAGCCTTGGATCCTTATTTCTCATTACCCACCGAATGCCCAAAAAAATTCCAATTACAGTAAGCTATACAAGTCAAGATAACTTTAATGTTTGTTTGGTTTGTGCACTGATCACAAAATTGATTTTTTGATGAACTAGAAGAAATCATAAAAATAGAAAAGTCATTGTTACATTTCTGCTACTGTTGTAGGATCTTTCTATCCTCTCATCTCTGTGTCCTACTCCCAGATGGAGAGGCTACCTCTTCATACTGCTGTTGAACCGGATGAAAGAGGAATTTGGCAGAATATGTCTTTCATTGCTATATTAAACAAAAGATGTTCAATTTAGCCGTAGTTTGGCGTTTGTTTTTGTGATCATGCCACTACTCTTGTGTAGTGTAGTATATTTCTTTTCTTAGAAGCAAATAGGGCAGCTTTAATACGAGTAAGTCACGGGATTTAACTTATTTCTTACGTAACTGGCTTGATCTTCTGTCAGTGCCAAACAGTTAACGTAATATAATGTGAAACTCTACATGGCCGAAATGACAAATGATCCATAATTGAATAGTTTTAGCACAGAATTTGTGCTAAAACTATTATTATTATCGTTTTTATTTTTTTTTTGGACAAAAACACACTTGGAATTTTATGTTCACTTTCTTCAGCTACCAGAACTACGTAAACACGTAAATACTTACATTGTTAAAAAGTTTAAATACTCTCTTTAGGAAATTCATATTGTGACTTGGTCTCTGCTGTCTATACAAGATTAATAAGGAGTTTTCTCAACAGCAGCCTTGTAACCTTTAATGGAGAGGATGTCAGATTTTTTCCACACTCTACCCTTTAGGTATAAAGAACTAATAAATGACAATTAAAAACTGTTCATCTTCCTAGATCTATTAATGTTTATGAATGATTATTAATGCACCCCCAGTCATTGCCAAAGTAAAGTCACATTATACATAATTGGTAAGTAGGAAAAAAAAAAATAAGGTGATTTCAAATTAATTTCACCCAGCTGTTTATGAAGCTTTTTTATGATAGATGAGTCCAGTGTGATATGCAGGAGTTGCCAGGGGAAAAAAGAAAGGGAAGGAAAAGAAGAATGAGATGAGACAAGAAAGAAAGAGGTATATAAGGGGATAAATCATGGCTAGGGAAGCAGAAGAAAAGAGATGGAAGTCAGTGTGAATTGGCAGAGCCAAATGCAAATGGTGGCCTTCATGCTCATCACTGTGATTTGTTTTTTCATGCCCATCCGCACGCGTCCTGAATGAGCCAGTGGCCAGTCCTCGGCCTGCTCTGCTCTCATAACTGTCAGGAGATCCTTTATCTGACAGACCTTTATTTACAGCTTTAATTTCCTGAGCTTTATGTGTTCCGCTCGCACTCCACACCACTGTGACATGGGTGTATGCTGTCTGGAATGCACTGCAAATTTTTTGATAGGCAAATGCCCTCTGAGCTTTCATCACAGTTCATGTTTGAATGGTAAATTGTGTTTTTTATGTATTATAGTATTACTGGCAGGACAGGGATGTATCCTCTGAAGGAGAAATTTTTGTCTCTTGGATTTACAGTCAGAGTGGAAGACCGTTAGCTATGCCTCTTTTCTGGGCTGCTGACATATCTGATGTTGTCCAGGTCATGTTGTTGCTACCTGTTTCACAGTCTGAGGCAGGTAGAAAGGGCTGCTTTGACAGAACCTGTAAATCAATCCCGTTCTCTGGCAAACAAAGATTGATCCCACAGTGGCTTGGTAGTTGCTGGGTGGTGGGATCCAGGCCTCGGATTTGAGTGGGATGATATCAGACAGATTCATGGCACCTAAGCCTGCTGGTTCAAAGAGGCATGAAATAAACACTAGGCCACTGCCAATAAAAGAAGCAGCATAAGTAGGTTTTCTAGCCTCTCTGGTGGACCTTTGGACTTTGGTATTGAAAACCTTGTTCATTCATTAAAAGTACTCCAGAGCTGTAGATTTATTCATAAAAATTAAAGGACAATCCAGTGCTGATCGTTGGTTTAGTCCCAAAATTCTTGCATAGTTTAGTGACATTCTGACGTCTGTTCGAAAATGTTTTTGACATGACTCTGGTAATTCAAATTCCCCCTGATATACACCCCATTTTCTTTTCTAAAATGAAATCGCAGGAGGTTAAGTGTGGGCTCCTAAAATGTCTTTTTTGAATTTAAGCCTGGGACTTTCATTGTCAAACCTGTTTTGTTGATTTTAATTTATTTTAAACAGTGGCTACATGCCTCACCTTTACCTTGGGTAGTAAAGCTTCCTAAATATACTCAAAGAATATCTCCATAGAATTTTGGGTAATTTTCTTTTTTGCGCTCCCTGCCAATACATCCAAGGTCCTCAAGGACTTCTTTCATAAACATGCTTTTCCCAAGGCAATTAATTTGTTTTAATGACGGAAGCTAAATGGAATTTCAGAAACATCTTTTGCTGTAAATCTTCATAGTTGGTTACATGTTGCTCAAAATGGAATACTTTTGACATTGCTGTTGTAATTATACAAAGGCCAGGATTAACTTTATAACATGCTGAAAATGTTGAGTTTTGAAATCACATGGTAATTATAGTTTTACACACTGTGGCCTTAACTACTGTGGGCCATTATGGGGTGCACAAAAGTCATTCACAGAATCATTACTGCACCCTCCGAGATAACGGCACAAAAGAACTCCACATGGAAAATTACATTTGAGACCTCTCATCTGCTATTTCATTACCTTGCTGTGTCTGATGGGTGAAATGGGTTCTCTTAATTTAAGGAGCCGGATTCCAGCTTGGTGAGTGGTTTATGTAATCTCACGGTAAGTGTAATTTCCCATAATGCCATGTCACAGCCACTACTCTGCTTAGATACCACATTCACTTATTGCATTGCAGGCCATCTTTACCCCTCATCTCACAAATAAGACCATTTCTATGGTGTACGCCCTGCAAAGACAGAAGTATGCAATTATCTGTAAGCCACAAGTGTTTCTATGGGTGACATTCATACCTTCTTTTGACAGACATAATTAGTCTGCAGATTCTAAGGCACTAAGAGACTGTCCTCATTGACAGCTCCACTAGGTTATTCACATGTTGCACATGGCAAAAGCATCCAGTTGATGCCATGGGATACAAAGAAACTAATCTATTGAGGGAGGGGATGACTTTTATCTTGTATTGTTTCAGTGTTTGTATGAGGGTAAGTCAACAAACCCCTTCTTCAGGTGATATTATAACATAGAGAAAAACTGTGTTATAAGTTAAATAGATCAATGTATACATTGATTTTCTGTTCACTCATTCTGGTGTTTAATAGAAGAACTATGCACTCACATCTAATGTACCCACATGAATAACCTTACACCACATCCTTTTCATTCATCAATTCAAACATCCCTTTCTTCCATCATATTCCACCACATCCCACTTACTTTGTTGGTAATAGTTTTTAAACTACACTGTAGTTTTACATAACCTTCAGTAGGAATCCATATAGTTCTTAAGATATTGCTGTGAATTTATATATTTGTGGTTTGTATTGCTTAAATCCTTCAATATATTATTTATAAATGTTAAATTGCATTAGTCCGCACCCATGTTTTATTCATGTTCATATAAATTTGCACAGTCTCCAAACATCTGTTATTTGTAGATTGTATTCTGAATTTGTGAAAATTTATTCCCAGAATAGTTAAGAAGGGATCAGAATGAAGTAGAAGACTAGGACTACAAAACCATGACAGACAATTTGTTTGAATCCCAAGAAATTCACAGAAAACATTGCTTGGATGACAAAGAAAAAAAATTGAAATAAGCAAAATCACGCATTTTTGTTGAACTAAAAAGTACAAAAGAACCATTCTTTTGACATCTTTTGATGTTTTTGCTGCTTGGATGAAAAGGACCAATCTGCGAATGTAGTTTTTCAAAACATTTCAGGAAAACTTTTAAAAGTACAGGAAATCCCTTTTGGTGGACATATGCTTAAAGCTTATGCTAGGAGTTCTTGATGACAACAAACAGCTGGGTAGCTCCAAAATGTAAAGGTTATTGTTTTAGAAGCTTTGTGTGACTCGTATTGCTTCACTTGTGACTTAAATTTATCTGGAAAGCTTTAGGGTCTTGGGGATTATGGTTCTGCCTTGCATTGATAACCTATCGGGAACACTTGAATGACTGCCCCGACCATATCACAGATTATTATTACAAATTGGAACATTGTGTGATGGTACATAAATCTAAGTTATTTCTTTAAAGAGAGAGCGGGATGGAGGCCGAAAGTCAGTTCGTCTAGTGTTGTTCGGTTTTCTCGTTTGTATTGTTTGACTTGTTTCATTTTTAATTAGATGATGAACGGAATCTAGAAGACACATTTGGTCTCATAGTGGAGAAAAGCCCTCAGGAGAAACATTGTTCATGCAGTAATATCTGTAGGAGAGAAGTATTGATGTTTATCTGTTGTAGAGTGTTTTGAAACATAGTGATCCAACTACTTCAAGATTCTTGATTTCTGCAGTTTTACATAGGCATTGCATTTATCTCAATTAATATTAATATTAAGATTAAATTTTGTCTGATAGGATAGTGGAGGGAGTCAAGGTTTATATAATATAATCTTACTGTAATGGTAATTTCCTGGGGAGATGTTGGAAGAAAAGCACCTGCAGAGGAGGGTAATGTCCTTGTGGAAGACTCCAACTGCTGTGTTGGACAGAGCCAAAAAGTCAGTTAGGACTACTGAAAGTATCAACTGTATCAAATTAACATACCATAACAATAAAACAGAGAATCATTGCTTGTATATTTAAAAAAATTGATAGGATATCATAGAAAATAGATATTTTGTCATAAGAGGTTTAGAGGATTTGCAAAATTTTTTGACTCTACTAAAACTTTTACAAACCACTCTAAATTAGTGTTTGGACCGGATGAGGATAAAAACAAACATTTTCTTCAGAACCTCATTTTACAGTGAAAATGCAAAAGCTGGAAGTGATCACCAGCACAGTTCATCATTTGGTTAGGATGAGAGAAAGAGTCCCAGCCTTTTAGTGGTTGAAATGGGATTTTTTCCCCTCCCTCATCAGTTTGTGAGTTAGTTCTGCAGTGTCAGCAGTCAGCACACAAAAACGGAATTCAGTAAAAGCTCTCTCTGCTCTCTGGGAGGTTTTTTTTCCCCAACAGCTTGTTCCCATCCCCCCTTTCCCCCTCATGAACTGACATGCTGGAAGAAACATATGCTACTATTCCCACTTCCTGACAGCTTGTGCTGCTTGAATAGGATCTTGCTCAGGGAGGAAGCATTTGTCTGGAAAGAGTGGGGAGATTAAGAAAAGAGAAAAACATCAGTGATTTTTATGTAAAGGAAGTAAAACATCAAAGTATTAAATTTAAGGGTAAACACAGAAGCAGCTTAAATTGAAAGTCCAGTCTCTTTCTGTGTTTGGTCCTGAGCTGATAGATAAAAAGTCATATACATGAGGCATACTACTTGGTGTTGAAGTGACTTTTTTTGCACGGAAGTAAAACTCGGTGTAAGGGCAGTGTCACATAATATTGTGCCAGAGGAGTGGTAGGGTCACCTTACATCTTATGGAGTCTAAATTGCCTTTATAGTGACAGCAGCACATCAGCCGAGCAACAGCAAATAGTCCTCCAACGGTGTTTAGACTGAATATGTTGGGCCACAGTACTGTTTCGCACAAACAAACATTTGACAGAGCTCAAAACCGAGTATATAATCATGTTCTTACTATGTTCATTTGAAAAAAGTAGACATAAAGTCCAACATGACACTACAGGTTGCACTGGCTGAGTGAAGTGGGAGCAGTTACAGCATAGACAGCTGCACAGAACAATAACACATGGATCCTTCAAGCACTTGTTACTTTATGTATTTCTCTTTGGGAAATTGCCTTTCGGAAGATATGTCTTCATTGCACTCTACTATGCTTTTGTGATCAATTTCTGTGCCTTTTGAGCAAATTCTTTCTAACATTTAGTGTAATGCATATATTATTTCTTTGCCCATTTCTAACACAATTTTGTCGTCCATGCCCTGAGTTTACCTGTTTGCTTTAGCTGTTGTTTTTCCCTTGCTGCCACAATTTAAATGTTTTAACCTGCGCTCATCTGCATTTGTGAGATTAATCCATCTGACAGATGGTCCAGGAACTAGCAATTACTTAGAAAAAAAACCTGGTTGCGAGGGTCAGCAAGGAAAATTTCTGTCCGTTACTGTAAAGGACCCGGCAGCCCAAAATTTAGCATCGTCTGACGATAGTTCTGATGTCTACTTCTTATGTAATTTAATCACCTAAATAAACTTTCAAAGAGACGTGGGTTAGACGCTGTGACTGTTAACTCAACGATATGCAGAGTGCTTTTCACCAATGGCCACACAGTGTGTATTAACTGCAACACTGCTGAATCTCTTTTTACCACACGTGCTTCATTGGTGCCCAGTAAATTGCCATGATTAGACACATCTGTACATTCATGAAGTCAGATTATGTAATAGCCATTTCTACTAATATGTGGGATAGTCTGCTGGATTTTGTTACTGGCATCCCTGATTCTGCCACCACATAATGACACAGTCCACACTTTATTAGCTGCAGATTCACCCAGGAGCTTGTTGGTCTTGTCAATAGCTGCTGGTGAGATGAGACTTTCTCCACTTGTGTGAGCAGCTTGGTAAGACAAACAAACGGGTTTGGTTCTTGGATTGTGCTGTAGTCTGTGAATTGCAGTTTTCTTTTGATGCCTGCCTCTCTTTTAAAAATAAATAAATAAATAACTCCTCTGGCTTCTCTGTGTAGCTTGAGTGTCTGACATCTGTACACCATCATGCCTTGATGGCTGTTGCTGACTGGTGATGTGACGTCCAGATTAGTGGTCACAATGGGTTTTTTTGTCTTTTTTTTTTTTTTACTTTTTGCATTATAGTTTTGTTAATTTTTTTTTTGGGGGGGTTGTCTTACTTTGCAGAGGTAAACAAATTACAGTGGACACCAACTGCCTTTGCTCAAGGGCACCTCAGCAGTGGTGGTAAAGATGTGAAACTCTGTCTCGTTTTCTGTGAGAGATTTATTGCTCCAGGTCAAACTAGCAACTTTAAGGTGAAACAAGTGGTGTGGTACTTGTTACAGCTTGTTAAAAAGCTGAAAGGGGGTAAAAAATGTATTTCAAAAACAAATTTTGAGCCAGAATAGGCTTTGCAAATTTGACATAAAAGTCATAGTCCACCGGGTAATTCCTCCATGCCCTTTTAAACCGTATAGTCATTTCATGACTAACCTCATCATTCAGGTATCAGATACATTTGCTACCATAGTCTGAAGCTTTTATCTGATCTCTATACAAGTTTTAAAAAGGAAGTTCTGCAAGTCCAGTAGAGAATATAATTCAATTGTTTCAAGCTTTAATATCCTTTGTAAACCAAGGCAACAACATTCTTGGTGATGTCCAACTTTCTTTGGCTCCTTTCACTCCATATTGTGTTGTCATCTTACAGTGTGCACTGCTCTTTTTCTTCTTTTTTTAGAAGCAGATGTCTGCTCTTCTGTTGTGGAGACTGACATTTTGGTTGTGTTTGTTCTCTTGGGAATTCCAGGTCTCTCCCTAGTCTGCTCCAGGCTTCAGCTTGGAGAGCCCAACCGCCACGATTGATCCCAGCAGCTGGAGCGGCAGTGAGAGCCCTGCCGAGGACCTGGAGAGGATGAGCGACTCGGCAGACAAGCCTGTAGACAATGATGCTGAGGGGGTGTGGAGCCCTGACATTGAACAGAGCTTCCAGGAGGCCTTGGCCATCTATCCTCCTTGTGGACGCAGGAAGATAATCCTCTCTGATGAGGGAAAGATGTATGGTAAGTACGGATATGTTTATGTATGAGTTTTAAGCATGTTTTTCAAAACTAGATAAATGAATCAATACATGGTCATGCTGAATAATGGAGCATTATAAGAATTTCAGTCTCAAATTTATCTGTAATGTGTTCTGTGATGGTCACCACACAGCTACTACTGTGGTTCACAGAAGTGCAAGTTTATAAGTAAAGCAGCATGAACTATTAGTCAGTAGCAGATGGTACTGCGGCTCCCACCAGCTGTGCCCCCTCTCCTCCCTCCACTTCCCCCCATTCCTGGCTGGATGATGTCATGGAAAGAGGGAATATTTTCTCTCTGTGGTGTTGGACCGTCTCACAGCCTGTCAGTGTCAAGTGAAAGCAGAAAGCCCCTCAGAGCATTTGCTCGCAGCTGTCATGTGACCCCTCCGGCCAAGCAAAATGTAAATTCTAGTAGTTGCAGTGAAACCCCTCAGCTGCCACTACAAAGATGTGGGCTCAGACAACAGCACCCTCCCCACTGTCTCTTCCTCCAGTTCCTTGTCCCCATACAGAGCAAAGCAGTGAAAGAAGCTTTCCCTCTTCTGTGGATTAAACCAAGACACTTTTGTTTTTCTAGAGTTATAAATGAGCAGTGCTAAGTGATAGGCTCACTTTTACTTAGCAGACATTTTCTGTATGATTCGAGTTTTCATCTTTCTGTCAGACTGTGTCATTTTGTGTCAAATTTTAAATGTTCTTTTTAATATATTCTTTTTGACAAATTACAGAGAAAATAGAAATTCAGCATTACTCATGTTTGTTGATTTACTAGTTTTATTTACTGAAAATGTAAGACCTTGAATGCAGCCTGTAGGTGCTTCTCTTTAAAAGCTTAGTCATATTAGATAAACAGATAAGACTTTTTTCTAACTGGCATCAATTTAACAAAAACTGAAGAAAAAGACATTCCGCTGAAATCTACCTCATTAAATGGTGTATAGACACAAAGATTTAATTCACAGAATGAAAAATGTTGTCTTTCACGTTTTCTTTCTCTGGACTCTAAAGAGAGATTCAAAACCCTAATAACAAATCCAAAAAAAGGTTATGTTTTTGTGGTGTAGAATCCACTCTAAAATCTGCTGAGTAGTCAACTGTCGGGTTGAACAGACGTTTTCCTACCAGATGTGCTCTGTATCTGGTTACACGTCGTCGTACCAGTAGCAGAATCCTTCTTCTGTCTGTCTGGTTTTATTGAATCAGAACTGTTAGATACCAGATAAATAGTAAAGGGGTGTTCATATGTCTTCAAGTGTGGAAACTGAAAAATATACAACAGAGAAAGCTTATGCGTGGTTACAGGTTGTAAAATTGTGGCAGAACATAGAGATAATTGCTATGAGCTGTCGATCATTTTGTTTTAAATGTTTTTTGGAGATTTAAGGCAGAATTGTGGATGCCTTCCTCTTTCTTAACATATGAGAGTCTGATGGAACTATGTAACAGATTGCTATTGGACTCATGTATGGGGGCCTTTTCTGGGGCCAGTGCTCCTTGTTCAGCCGTGCAACTGTTACTTTATCCCAGTGCCAATTCCATCATGCCATGAACTGTGACAATGCCCCAAAGGCAGTAAGGTGCCATGGGTCGGTCTTGAAGAAAAAAGCAACCATGTGATATTTTGAATAGACTGAGACAGTTTATTGTTGGAATGCAGTGTTTACAAAATATAAAACTAGCCCAGGAAGAATACATTGGATTTAAGATGGTGTTATGGCTTAACAGTTTAACATTATGCACAGTAGGGACACTCACACATGTAAATAGTTGGGCACTTTTTAGCACAGAAAATGCTGAAAATTTAGAAGTAAAATAGAAATCTAGTAGGAGAGTGTTGATGCCTATATTCACGCAGAAGTCGAAAATGTTTTGCAGCCATATCCCATGAATGATAGACAGTAAGACTGTGGTTGCAGGAAGCAGTCAGTATGATTACCTCAGTGTCGAAAATTACAATGAACTCAGTGTTGTGAATCTTTTGAAGAATGCTTGGAATGCGAATCAATTCATTATTTCCCCTTATTCCTCTGACATATTTGCAGTTTTTGTGAGCAAATCTTACAAAATGCTTACAGATGTTGCTTTTTACTCAGCAGTTCTTTCTTTATTCCTTCTTTGTTTCAAAATAAGTAATCAGATCTTCCCGCCTGCTATCTACAGGACATTATTATGGAAAGGCAGTCAATATATCAATATATATTCAGTCAGTAAGTCAATATAAATGGTTTGTTGTATTTAAACCTGGAACTACCTTGCTGAAAGGAGGAAAATTTTAACTTCTTCCCCATTGTCACTGCAACATCTGATTGATTGAATGTGTTAAACAGTCAAATGAATATAGGCAGTTTTTTCTATCTTGAGAACTCAGCTGGAAAAATATTGAATAAAATTCAAGCTACAGGGCTCCTATAAAACATTGAGGCTCTCCTTTCCATGTTAATATCTATCCTTTGTAGGATGCCTCAGATTTCTGTTTGAGCTTTGGAATGCCATCAGAGATAAATACCCAATGAAGTGGTCCTCAATGCTGCTACAAGGGATTGATTTGTCTAAAATGTCCGGTGATTTGTCTTTTAAGAGGGGAAAGGTTCAGCTAACCACGGAGAGGCTGATATGGCGCTGTGATCCAGGCCCATAGGGTTTGTAACAGACATAGACAGACACCATAGAAAACCTCTCATGGCATCTGAGATGAAAGTTGACTACAAGGAGACAGGTATTTTGTAGTTAAGAGACCCTGGGGATGGCATAGTGTTCCATACACAGAGCTCATCACAAGAGGAGCCGCCCTGAGTGCCCTTAAGCCCTTTGTTATCCTGGGGTAGAGTGCAGTTAATTAGCAACGGTCTCTATAGCAACTGTGTTGCAGTACAAAACAATTTCTAATTTCTGCTTCTTAGCTTATTGTTGTGTTTACCTGAAGTGTTTCGGATGTGCTGAGACCAATGTTGGCTGGCACTATGCCCATTCTGTGAGGCTAATTGTGACTGCGATTGAAGACACTACATCTGCATTGACTGTATCACCAGGCATTTGCCTTGGCCCCAGAGTTTACTTAGGAGAATATTTTAAAAAGTAAAGGGAAATGGAGGGCACTGGCCCCTAGCCAAACCTAAGGTTCTGCACTTGCATAATTCACCTGCTGTGCTAGGCTGCATTCATTTATCTCAGAAATAGAGTTGATAAATGAAACAACACGCTTCAGTCAAATTGTATGTTTATTCATTGAGTTATGTATTTGCACTTGCCCCGCAAGCTAAATTACAGTGGTGAATTTTTCTCAGTTACTGTTAAAAAAAAAGAAAGGAAGAATTGTTTTTTATTCCATCGACTGACAAATGAATAGGTAAATACCTATCCTACTTGTGGGTTAAACCACACCTATAGTGTTTTTTTGTTTTTTTCTGGCGCCACCAGTTGTGTTCGATGTCTGAGCTTGATAGTCTATTCAAACATTAATGGGGGAGACATAATCACTTTTCATGATATTTTTAGGTACTTTTTATGCCTGTATCATTTAATCTACTGTCAATCTGGTTCTGATGAACAGTAGCAGTAATCATGGCATCAATTTTACATATTTAACCTGAAAATAGTAAATAAAGTCAACAAATGATTGAAATATATTTATATGAAATAGTCCTGTTGCAGGCGTACTGCTGGACTATGCCCCAATCCACAAGTTACTTTTGATGTAAAGCATTTCCTGTTACCATTCTGCTGTTTGCTTTGCCATCTCGTCAGTGATCCAGCCCAGACCCCTCCTGTGGGAACTAAGTGGCACTTGGTTTGCACAGATGCCAAGGATGAGTTAGATATAATGAGCAGACCTGACTTGCCCCCGATGGCCCAGCACTGTGCTCCTCTGGGTCTCGTCTCACTGGGCCGAGCATGCTCTGAGACAGAGTGAGCGGATCTGATCCTCCCTGCTGGGCAGATAATGAGGAATTCTGGGATCAGCTCAGGCTCCCCGAGTCACCTGCATTCACTCAGAATGGAGTGTGAGGAACTTCATTGCAGGAGAGGCATCACACACCTTCAGAATAATCCCTCATTTGTTCCCTTGCCATTGTCAGTGTAAGGCTACCGTGTTTTCACACACATAGCAGTGAAAAAAGTCCAATTATTTTATGTCTTTCTCAGTAACTGACTGTTGAAAGTGTAAATAGTATTGATGGAGGTATGATGAGGAAGGAAGAAGCCATTTGGAGTGAAGATTCAAGATTTGAAGGTTAGGTTTTGATGAACTGGTAATTTATTCATCACAGGTCGCTATGGAGATGCCATATGCCTTGAACACGATACAGTTACAGGGATCAAACGTGTGTCTACAGCTGGTGTGAATGGGTCACCAAGCATGAATCAACCTGATTTTGTGAGTCTTCTCCCAAACATTGTGGACCACATGTCAGACACTGCTCTATTCAACAGGGGTTTCTTTTACAGATTGGAATTTCAGGTTAATTCTTTTGATAGCAATACAATATGTGCATGGAAACTAAAGTCTCTATAGACCTCCAGAGATTTACCTGTGACAGCAGTCTCATATCATTGGTCCAGTAGAGAGCACCATAGATGAGGTATGAAAGGTCTACTACTTTGTGTCTAACTGGCATTGTGAAACACATTTTTTGGGAGCTCAAAGGTGTGTTTACATGTGTAATTCAAATAGTACATGTTTTTATGAGATCTTTTCATGTCTGTTTAAACAAACCTTGATGGTCCTGATGGTCCTCCTCTACTTGTTGTTTTGCATGGCGATGAGATGCACTCATGGGTTTAATATTCCCAGTAGTCTCAGCATTTGGAGCCGACAAAAAACATCCAGATAGCAGATGACTTGAGAATAAGCTGATTGCACTGCACTTGCTTTGCATCAATTCCTACATGAGTTTGGCTTATCATACATGTTTATTTCTGTTGTTTTTAGAAAGAGCAATTATTGAGACTCAGCCCCAAAATGGGTCTACATTTAGAGCTCCACTGTTGCTGAGCAGCAGAATTGATTTTTAAGTGCATATTATTTGATGGTAGTCTGCTATGGGGGCAGATTTCAGCTCTTACTCATGTCCATGTTGTGGTGACCAAGCATAGCATGTTGTGGCTCGTGTGAGATTCCAGTCTCCTGCCTGCAGCCTCATGTTGTTGTGGGTTCATGCTTCACAAGGCTGCTTACCATAAACTGTGGCTATGAAGAGTCTCAAGCATGAGCAGTGCTGATGCTGACCAGAAGAGATGTTACTGGGAGAGGATTTGATTGAGTGCAAGAGTTGACTTTCTGAGGCAGATCAAAAGCACATTACGGATTGTATTACGCTTTTCATGTTGTATATGTCATATTCATAGTTATTGAATTAACAAAAAATTGCACTAAACCATAACCTGAAAAAATTTTTTGAGGGGAACATTGACAGAGTTAATACGACACCTAACATCAATAGTGGATAATGCTTTTTGTATCGAGTAGTGTACTGTGTGACTCCAAAAATGTTGCTGAAAGCTGTTTGAATGTTTTATTTGTTTTAGAAATATAATCCTAGTAGATTTCTGATTTGTACTGCCTGCATTTCCAGATCTGCATTGGAAAGGGGCTCAGTGAGTCTGTTTGAGATTTTCAGACTGTGTGGAGGTGTTTGCACTGACTGGTTGGACAGCAGGCTGTAGTTCTCTGCCTGCCTGAATCAGGAGTACATGGGGTGTGTCCCTGCTCTGAGGACTGTGTGAGGCCCTCTGAGCCGGGTTTCTGGTTTCAGGTTGCATGTTCCCAATTGGCTGCTTTTGTTTGACTAAAACACAGTGAGACTGTGGGCTTCTTAAAGATGCAGTGTCACTTTTCATGCTCTCTTCAAAAAAATCCTCAGTTTCATGCTGATTACATTATAAATATATTCCATTGATGAAACACTTTTATTCTGAGTTCATCCCATACTGATGGCACCACTTTCTGTAATCAACATATGAATGGCATCTGAATGCTAGTGTTATACTCTCATCCAGAGCACAGGGACTACACTCCAGTGCTAACATGGGCCTTCTTTCTATGCTGTTTGTGGAATAGAAAAGGTCTCTCAACACTGAACAGAATCCCATGAAACAAAGGAAGACCGTAGCCATAGCCACAAAATGATTATACTCACTGCTGTGTTATGGTCTGACCTTAATATGCTATGATTATTATCATTCCAGTTATTATACTTGTAATCTAATAGTAAGTTCATGTTTATTATGTCTTGACTATCTGGGGTATTTCCTTTAACCCATTTAGGATCTTGCCTCTCTACAAAAACTTGGATTGAATTACAACTTTAATTTAAGACTCCCCTAGATTGTGCTCATGATTACAAAGATTGTGAGACAGAAGAACCCATCATGACCACAAAGTTTGACTTTTCATTTATACATGTTGGTCACAGCCAACATGTCTTCCTTTGTGCTCAGATGCTGAATTGATCCCGAGAGATTGAAAATATTGATTTCACTCTGTGTCTTACTTTGTTGTGAAGAAGGGGGGCAGTGCACCTTCCTGACTGTTAGCGCCATGTTCACACATCGGACTTGCCACACAGCCAGTTCCTCGTGAGACTCATAATTACAGCTGTCCTTTCAGATTAGTCCAGCAGCCTATCCAACTGTGGATTCACTCCCTGGTTATTTATTTCATCCGTTCCCCTCTCCTGAGAGGCACACCTTAACACAATGACCAGGGCAGCCTCTACAATAATGTATGTGATGATAAACACAGTCGCTCCTAATTGATAGAGTGATTCAGACATGGGCTGGCCGTGCAAATTGGTCCCCTGTGAGTATACTGCACAGAGTTGGGACTAACGGGTTTCAGCTCTGGCCTTGTTTGAGAGAAGTAGAGCTGGAAGAAAGGAAATAGAATGGGCTGGACCTGCTGAGTGATAAAGAGGCTGTCTTTGCCTCCTCAGCCCTGTCTGAATACAGGCACAGTTCAGCAGAGGTTGGCTGCTGTAATCCTCTCAGTGTCTCCAGGAAGGCTCAGGTTAGTGACCTGCTGCTTTGTGATGTCTTGTAAGATTTTGAGAGAACACCTCACCTTTAATCCCCCACTGTTCAACTAACACATTAGCTCAATCGCTCCTGACCCAGCCCCTGCGAAAAAGCCTTTTATCCAGCTCAATAAGGTCATTTGAAGTTAGGTATTGATTTCTTTTGGTGTCTAAAGAAAAAATGGATTTTTAAAGAGCTGTTAATTACAGTTGCACACAGTATTATATAAAGAACTTAATTTCGCTGGGCCTGGATTTTTAAACCCTTAGTGATATTTACAATCATCAATTAAAGTCTAAAAAGCTGTAATGTCTATTAGCAGACCTTCATTCAGTTGACTTCATAATAAATTTGAAATATATACTTTGTACCTATTTGCAAAAAATTATATGTATCAAAAAAGTCAATATAATAGTTCTTATTACTCTTGGCCTAGGTGGAAAAGTGGGTGTACTGATAAGCAAACTGCAATGGAAACAGTCTTGGTGAATTAAACTTGACATACAAGATGGCTGTGACTTTAAAGTTCACTGAAACTTCCACTGGGGAGACGAAGAAGTATGACAGATGAAAGATTCAGAAATGTAACTATAACCTTCTTCAAATTAATACAAGTTTCCATCACATTTTTTCAGTTTTTTTCATTTGAGAGGTGCTCTCTTAACTAATTCACTTTTTTGCTGATTTTGTGGCAATTTGTGCTAAAATTTAAATGGAAACTTTATCAGTTAAAACAGAGTGACTTGGTTAATGAATTTAAAGAATGATATAAAGCTGATCAGATTTGTGATATAAACTGATACAATTAAAAAGCTCCCTACACACCATGAAGATGTACTTCTGCTTTCTTAACCAGTTCAGTACTATTAGAGCCAAAGATTCACATATGACAAATAGCAAAATCCCTAAGCAGTGCTGCTGTGCTCACAAAATAGAGACCTGTTTTAAAATCACATATTATCAATGGTACAAAATACATTCACAGAAAAACCGAAAACCTTCTCACTGTCTCTATCAGTCTTCAGTTCAGAAATTCTTAGTTTCTGAAATAAATAACCTGCTCTTAAATTTACTCTGTCTTGTTTTTATGTCCCTGCATTTTGTGTCTAAACGAAGACTGAATAGAGCTGTTTCCTGTGGATATGGGAGGAACACCCATGTTCATGAGAGGCCAGAACTGAAAGAGCCTGTGAGAATTGTATGACTCATTAAAAGAACTGCTGTTTGTAAACTAGAGTATGTTCCACTGAATCAAAACAGTGTACAATTCCAGTAAGATAAAAGCTAAAATACATTAAATTTACATCAACATACATACTATAATAATGAAAAATAATATATTTACAGTATACTTCCTGATTACTATAACCACATAATTAGGGACCGGATCAAACACATCATATATAGATGCAGAACAAGTTTATAGAGAAAATTATGAGCTTTAACTTTTTTGGTTTAGACAGCAGACATTGGGATTGTGTGGGTGTGTGTGTGAGTGGGTTTGTGTGTGTGTGTGTGTGAGAGTGAATGAGAGTGTAGGAGGAGGAGGGATTTCTATTGTTACTCAGAGAATGGCTTTAGTGTTTGTGATCATTGTGGCGTCACGCATACGATGTCTGGCCTTGAAGTCTTTCTTACGGAACCCATGCTTCTAGTGTGAGGGCCCAATAATGCAGGAAGTTAGAGCACTTGTTACAGACAGCTGGTGGATCAGAGTTAGATGTTATGATAGGCAGATATTACCTTCTGACTTCCAGAAGTGATTTTAATGCTGAAGGAGCCCAAGTACTCAGCAGTTCTGTCTGAGAGAAAAGACTCGTAAATGTTGTTGCTACACGTTCCTCGGGAAACACCTGCAAGGTCTAGCAAGCTGCTGGTCATTTGTATGTAGTTGTAATTATTTAAGCTTACATAATTGACACATTGTGGTATATCCTTTGCAGTTGTGCATGATTTAGTCTTGTGAAATTAATCATCACACTAGAACTTAGTCATCAGCATAGTCTTTGGCCTCTCAGCCGGAGTTAACATAATTCTAAACTGATAGCATGGCGTTTTCCTACCAAAAAGGGCACCGTCAATTTTCTTTCAAGTCACAAGTCAAAGCTTCTCTTCCACTTGGCAAGCAGTGGTCTCCCATTGATATTTCAAGTAAAAGGCTTCCTGCCCCTGCCTGCCTTTCCCAAAACCTGGAACGAATGCCTTCATATTGTTGGTTTAGTCCATTGTGATGCTAATGGCTGCCTCAGACCCTTGAGTCATCTATCAAAGATGACAGGAAAGCTGGGGC